>JAGFNQ010003942.1:50615-65839 GCA_024364735.1 Boesenbergia rotunda
GAGAATCGAGACCGAGTCAGAATCAGAACAGGACGACGGCAGACTGACATTTTCAGAGGACGGCGAAATCAAGGTAAGTGGTTTTACTAGAAGTCAGTTAAATGTTAATTTCTTATCTTTCTCGAGATTTGGCGAAAGCTAAACTCCGAGTCGAATCCCTCCGACAGGAAGTAAAACTCCTGAAAGAGGGAGCTGACTCTAGACCCTTAACTGAGAAGGTTCAAGAAGGAACCTCTACTCAAGTTGAAAAACTTGAGAAAGAGAACTCCTCCCTGAAAACTCAGGTTAAGGATCTTAGAGCTTTAGAACGATTCACTTCTGGTTCCAAGGGTCTTGACATGATTCTTGGAAAACAGAAATCGGTTCTAAATCGATCCGGACTAGGCTATAGAACCAAATCTAGACAAAGATCCTACTTTGCTGTACTGAACCAGTCCAACCTAAAGTTCAGGCATGGGTACCAAACTATGCCTGAACAAACAAACTGGATCAAATCAGTATTGGATCCCCAAGGACAAGATTCACATCTTGCCAACCATTATCGTGGCTTTAGTCCAGGGGGAGCCAAATTAAAAATATTTATTGTTAGATAAAATTTTGCTTTGCAATTTGCTTGTTTGATTGTTTATTTAATTTCTGCAATTTACCATGCTTAGACTTAGGAATGGTTAGTTTAAGGACTGAACAACTTAACTGAAATTTGACAACATAGTATTGGGTGGAGGTGAGATGATAGTACGTTAGGGAAACCAATTCTAATAAGGTCAAGTATCTCTACTTGGTCTCTTTAGACTGGTGAAACTAGCCGAAGCTACCGATCCAAGACCCAAACTAGTTAGACCAGAATTTTTCAAAGATTAATTTTGAAAATGAAATTTCATTAAAAGGCTTTGTCAAGGAAAGGGTTGATGATCCAATAAGGCTACGGCCAAAGAAGGCCTAGTGCCTCGCCAAGACCTGGAAGCCAATTTTGAAATTCAAATTCAAATTATTCTTTGTCAAATTCGAATCTAACACAAATTTTCAGTTAGTTGTAGACATTCTTTTTCAAAATAAAAATTGTTTTCAAAATTAATTAAGTTTTTCAAAATAAATCATAATTTTTCAAAATAATTTACTATCAAAACCTGTCTCACAAAACCTATAAGGCTAACGTGATTGAACCCTAGATTTGGGTGAGACAGACTAGGGTGAAAATCAATTTAAGCTATTCCTGACTCTAATTGGATCCAAATCAACAAAACTCTTTATGTGTAGGAACATAAAGATTTGGACCAATGGATGTTGGATAGCGGTTGCTCCAGACACATGACTGGAGATAAATTGAAATTCACCAAACTCAAGTTCAAGAACCTAGGCTCAGTGGCATTTGGCAACAATGCTACACTCAAGGTAATTGGGTCAGGTAATATTGAACTTAAATCTGACTTTGTTATTAAGAAAGTTCTTTTGGTTGAAAATTTCAATTTTAACTTGCTTAGCATAAGTCAGTTATGTGATTCTGGTTATATAGTTACCTTCAACAATTCTAACTGCCTGATTAGAAACTGCAAGACTCAGAAATCATGCTTAAGGGCACTAGGAAAAATAATGTTTACACTATAAACCTTCCCCTTTACCTAAATGCATGTTAACTCAGTTAGAACAATCAAACCTCTGGCATAGGAGACTAGGTCACACTAACCTAAGAATTATTTCAAAAACCACCAAACTTGGCCTAATTAAAGGTATTCCCAAAATTAAAAATCATGAAAACTTAATATGTGAATCATGTAATCAAGGTAAACAAACCAGATCTAATCACAAACTAATTCAATCTGATCTAACTCAAACCACACTTGAGCTCCTGCACCTTGACCTATTTGATTCACATGGAGCCAAGTCACTAAGCGGAAACCGATACTGCTTAGTAATAGTTGATGATTACTCAAGGTTTACCTGGGTTAGGTTTCTAAAGACCAAAGATGAAACCCTAAACCTATTTAATGAATTCTGTAAGTTAATTGAAAATCAAAACGATACTAAAATCAAAAGACTTAGGAGTGACCACGGGGGAGAATTTGAAAATCAACGGTTCGAGGAATTCTGTAAGGTAAATGGATACATACATGAATTTTCGTGTCCTAGAACCCCCCAACAAAATGGATTAGTCGAAAGAAAAAATAGAACTCTACAGGAAGCCGCTAGGGCTATGCTCAATGAATTTAACTTAGCCAACCAATATTGGGCAGAAGCAATTAGTACGGCTTGCTACATCCAAAATAGGGTCCTGATTAACAAGCGACACAACAAAACACCCTATGAACTATATTACCATAGACTTCCAAATCTACACTATCTAAGGGTCTTTGGATGCAAAAGTCCATATCCTAAACACCAAAGACTACTTAGGAAAATTCCAGTCTAAGTCAACCCCAGACATCTTCCTAGGATATTCAACAACAAGTAGAGCCTATAGGGTTTACAACAACCAAACCAAGAAAATCGAAGAAACAACCAACCTAATATTTGATGAAGAATTAACTCAAATCCAAATCTAACTTCATCAAACACTGATCAAGAAGATAATCAACAAGTTGGTGAATCCTTAATTGAACCCATAAACGAACTAACTATTGAACCAACTAGTGAGTCAAATGAACCAATTATTGAACCAATAATTGAACCATCTCAAATAATTGAATCAAATAGTGAACCAAACCGACCAGCCGGACCTGAGGCTGAACCAAGTTCTAGAAAAACAAGAAACCCATACTCAGTCACCCAACCGATCAAATTGTGGGTGATCCAACTCTAGGAGTCAGGACTAGATCTTCCTATAGAAACCTTAGTCAAATAATAATGATTTCAAAAATAGAACCTAAGACTATAGATGAAGCCCTACCTGATCCTGATTGGATCATTGCTATGCAAGAAGAATTAGCCCAATTTGAGAGGAACCAAGTCTGGGAACTAGTACCTAAACCTAAAGGCAAATCCATAATTGACACTAAGTGGGTTTTTAGGAATAAGCTAAATGATCAAGGAGAAATAGTCAGAAACAAAGCCCGCTTAGTAGCGAAGGGATTCAGCCAAGTAGAAGGGTTAGATTACGACGAAACATATGCCCCAGTAGCTAGACTTGAGTCCATTAGGATGTTATTAGCCTTTGCATCCCATAAAGGATTTAAGCTATACCAAATGGATGTAAAGTCAGCCTTTCTAAATGGATTCATTAAAGAAGAAGTTTATGTAGGACACCCCCCTGGGTTTGAAGACTTAAAAAGACCTGACCATGTTTACAAACTTACTAAAGCACTTTATGGACTAAAACAAGCACCTAGGGCCTTGTATGAACGTCTGTCAACCTACCTAACTTCTAAAGAATTTAAACAAGGTCAAATTGACTCAACCCTATTTATTAAGACCTTAGGAAAAGATATATTTATTGCCCAAATCTACGTAGATGATATAATCTTTGGGTCCAACAACTCAAACTTTCTAAAAGAATTTGTTAAAATAATGGAAAATGAATTTGAAATGAGCTTAGTTGGTGAGCTTAATTTTTTTCTAGGATTATAAATTAAACAAACTAGGGATGGAAACTATGTCCATCATTCTAAATATGCTAAAGAGTTAATAAAGAAATTTAAAATGGATAACTCTAAAAGCATACGTACCCCCTGTTGGTGCCCCAGTTGGTTTTGATGTGATCAACCAAGTTAGGTTAGGTCCTGTCGGTTTTAATCCCTCTGCTAAGTGTGCAGGAGCTTAGGTACGGAGGAAGTCGAGTGTAAGACGTAGCGGACGAGAAGGATTATGCGGGGAAGTGAGCCGACGGGCTCGGTACAATCCGAGGGACGCGGATGCTGCGGAAGAGTACACCGGTGGAGCGAGAAGGACGTGCGCGGTGTCCGAGGGACGAGAAGACAGGAGGAAGGACGCTCGAGGGGCGAAAGGCCGGAGTCGGGTTTGGGTGAGCCTAAGTCCGGTTGGCCGGAAATCACCCAGAAGACGAAGAATCAAAAAGACTAGTCCAAGCGCCCAAAAGAAAAGAGAAAATTATTTAGTGCCATGAAGGATCGAACCCGAGACCTCAACAACACACACTAACCCACTTACCATTTGGACTAAAGGGCAATGGCAGTAAAATGTTGCCGATATTACTACTTAGAGATTACAACAGCGACATGGAGATTCCAACAGCCATCTCGAGGAAAGATAATGTTTTAATTAAAACAATTAAAACTTAAAGGATAATCTTACATTATCCTTTAATCAAATCCAATGGATGCAGTTTAATCCCATCCAAGATCAACCATCCAGATTACATCCATGGATCAACGGCCAAGAGAAAAGTGATCAACAATCAACAATCCAGATTTATTCTCTTAGGCTATAAATAAACTTAGAGGTTTTGCTTTATAAATCAATCATTTTATTCATTCTTGTAAAATCTCTAGCGTGCTATTTTTGTAAGGCTTCTCCGCCACAAGGAGATTTTTATTGAGCGTCCACTGCCTTGGAAGCAACGTTCTCAGTTGCGACCAAGTTCTTTTTTAAAGACAAGTGCCTCCACTTTCATAATTTTTCCCCGTTTATTCACCCCCCTCTAGCCGGTCCAACCCGATCTAACACCCCCATGTCCACTAATATAAAAATAGATAAGGACCCTGATGGTAAACCAGTAGACCTTAAACTCTATAGAAGTATGATAGGAAGTTTACTGTACCTTACAGCCAGCAGACCTGATATTCTTTTTGCTGTAGGGATGTGTGCTAGATACCAAACCTGTGCTAAGGAAACGCACTTAGCAGCCCTAAAAAGAATACTAAGATATGTTAAGGGCACCCTAAATGTAGGGATTTGGTATCCTAGGACCTCAACCTTTGATTTGTTAGGATACTCGGATTCTGACTATGCTGGTTGTAAATTAGATAGAAAGAGCACAAGTGGAAGCTGCCAACTGTTAGGAAATAGTCTAGTAAGTTGGTGCAGCAGAAAACAACACTGTGTAGCCCTATCCACAACTGAAGCTGAATATGTTGCCTTAGGAGATTGTGTAGCACAACTTTTATGGATGATGCACACTCTTAAGGACTTCCAGCTCAACTACACCCAAACTCAGGTATTCATTGACAATATTAGCTTAATTAATCTAACTAAGAGCCCAATCCAACATTCCAGAACTAAACACATAGAAGTTAAGCACCACTTTGTAAGAGATCATGTAGCCAGGGGTGAGATAGTCCTTAAGCATGTAGACTCTAAATCTAACTTAGCTGACATATTCACCAAACCCCTACCTGAGTCTGAGTTTAGCTAACTAAGAAGGCAGTTAGGATTATGCTTGGTAGAATAGGTTAAGTCTACTATTGGTTTTCCTACTACTTTACTCATTTCAAAATCAGTTTTTAAAGTAGTTTTAAAAATGCTTTCAAAATCAGTTTTTACTTAATTTTAAAAAGTTTTAAAAAGAAATAAATTTTTCGACTTAGTTTTATTTTAAAAACTACCCCCTTCAAAACTAGGGCTTTTTCGCAAATGGACTTAGCCTAGGCCCTAACCCTAGAACTGCATGCACCTATAGATGTAGAAGCCAGCATCTCACAAGCACCTTAGGGTACTTTTGATTGATAACCTAGAATGGGTTGAGATGCTTAGGTCTTTGCTTTAATTCAAGATGCTTTAAGTCAGTGCATCTGCAGTAATTGGGGCACTAAATACAACTTACACAGTAATCAAGTTAAGTGACAAGTTTAGAAAATCTAACTTTAACAGAACACTTAACTTGACTAACCCCAGCGAAAACTACTATTTAATAGCAATTAGTAAGTAGCTAATTGGGTTAGACAGGATCCTAAAAGAGAAAATTGAAACTGATCTGGTTAAGTTCAAATCCTGAATTGGTTCAGTATAGCAAATTATGCAATTTACTAATTGCTGTTATGCAATTTAATTATCCTTTTTTCTACTATATTGCCTTGTTTTTGATATATGACAAAAGGGGAGAGATAAGAAAGGAGAGATTTTAAAATTTTTTTTCTAAATCCAAAATTTCAAACTCTATCCTTTATTCAAAAAGAACTTAATTCATTTTCAAAAGTACTAGGTTTCTCTAAGTACTTTAAACTTAAATTTTCGAAAGTTTCTCTAAGTACTTTAAACTTAAATTTTCAAAATTTTCCTAAGTACTTTAAACTTAAATTTTCAAAATTCTTCTAAGTACTTTAAACTTAAATTTTCGAAATTTTCCTAAGTCCTTTAAACTTAAATTTTCGAAAGTTTCTCTAAGTACTTTAAACTTAAATTTTTGAAATTTTCCTAAGTACTTTAAACTTAAATTTTCAAAATTCTCTTGAGTTCTTTAAACTTAAATTTTCAAAATTCTTCTAAGTACTCAAACCTAAATTTTCAAAATTCTTCTAAGTACTCAAACTTAAATTTTCAAAATTTTTCTAAGTACTCAAACTTAAGTTTTCAAAATCATTCTTAGTACTTAAACTTAAGTTTTCAAATTTGTCTAAGTATTTAAAGTTAAATTTTCCTACAAGTATAAATTTTCCAAAGTGCACAACGAAAATTATTTTGGAAAATATGTCTTTAAAGTTTCTGTTGAAAATTGTTCTAAGTATAATTAAATCCATCTTTAGACTTAGAATCTATTTTCAAAAACCCCACGAACTTTTGAAAAATCTTAGGGGAGATTCCTTCCAGGGGGAGGAAACCAAAATCTTATTTTGATTAACTTAACTTTTTGAACCAGGGTTGCCATAAATCAAAAAGGGGGAGATTTTTTTTTTTTTTTTGATAAAAGAGAAATTTTATTCCAGAAGATAAATCCATATTAGAAGGGGGACTACTCCTAACCTTCTAATATAGAGTTACAGTGATCCAAAATGATTTACAAGTATCGCCAAGAAAACTATAACTACCGACTGTCTATATGAATCTATACAATTATCAGCCGGTTTTGTAAATTCAAAACTAGTGTTAGAATCAATCTCTAGTTGTATCCCTTTTCCTCTTGCTTCTTCTTCTTCTTAGCAGTCTTCAAATATCCCTCGAGTACACCACAGCTCCCTTCATTTCTCACCCACTGCCTTTGAATTTATCAAAAGCCCACCTTCATTGCACAGCCCGACCTCCAACACTGAAGATCCTTCCTTTGCAGAAATACCCCGTTGTCTTTCATCAGCCTTCCGTGACATACTGATACACAGCAAACCCCTCAAATGATGAAGGAACACTGATCTCCATTGTATTTGTTAACCATCCTTTGGGCTCGGCAGCCTTCTCCTTTGCAATTCTCTTCCAGGGAGCAATCACTTGGCACACTTTCAGCAGAGGTCTGTCTGATAATCAGCAATCAGAATCAAAGGGTTCAAACTTCAGACCTTGCACATCTAGTCCTCAACTTCCTTTGGCACGCAACAGGAGAAAGACCATTTTTCTGCGTTTCAGCCTCGATTTCCATTTCAGTACATGATTTCTGTGAATGCCATCATCAAACTATGTAGGTCAGCACATTGCACACCATCATTCCTTCTGAGTCTCGATTCTTCTCTGCCGTCTATTAATTTCTGATACACAATCCAAGCCCTTGCATTTGGCAAAGCCAAGTTCAGACAATCGAGATCAGGTTCCCACCAGCAGATAAACCATTTTGCACTTTGGCACATTTGGCACGCACCTCAATTGCACCAGACCTCTGAACCGCTGGACACCAAATGCATGCATATCTGACCTGACTCCATGCGCAATTCCTTGCAGACATATACTTCCTTCCAATCATCTCCAATCTGCAGATCAAAGCCGAACAACACTGTGCCTCCTTGCCTCAACTTTCCATTAGCAATTCCATCTACTAAACAATCTGAGCCAAATTGATCAGAGCTCCAAACTGCTGAGCACTTGGTTTCTTTGTTGCAAATAAATTGCTCAGAGCTAAATTCAGTTAGCAAGTTGATTGGCACATTTAACACACTTACAACTTCTGCTCTTCCATATCAGTTGCCCTTCCAATCCTTATTTCTGCAGTCCCAGCCAAGCTGTCAGCAAAATACAGCAGCCGATGCCTCATATCTGCATTCAGTCCCAACATTCAGCCTCTATAATTCTGCTGCAGACCCATTCGAAGGCACCTGGGAGCTTTCATCAATTGTTCAGCCTCCACAATTAGAGTTATCCAGTCTTTGGATCCTTTGGCACGCTTGGCACACAATTTACCACCTTCTCTGATAATGCCATTCTACTCTCTAATCCTCCACTCGAAACCTGGACAATCTCCCTTCGGCCAAATCTGTTCAGACTTTCAGCTTGGCAAGGTTGGCACGCTGAGGATCCTTCCTAGTTTGCAGACAACTCCACATATCAATCAAGATAAGAGCTACTAAATCCGAATTCTGAAAAACAGTTACTGAAACAACCAAAACCACCAACATACAGCAATTCCACACTATGCAGCTTCCAATTTTAGGAACCAGCAATGATACCATAAATGCCGTCCCATTTCAGCCCCTATCTTTGCCACTCAATTACAAACTGCATTATCTGCTTCATTACAGCTCCCGACAGAAAATTCAGACCACCTCATCCAGACCTCTGTCCGTGCCAAACTCCATCATCCTTTCTGCATTCAAACCCGACATCCATCCTAGAAACCTATGCACTTTAAGGGATTTTCTACATAAATCTGAAATTCAGAAATACCTTGACCAACTTCAATTCATCTTGTCCCACATAGCAGTCTTTGTACACCAATATAGCCGCAGGTTTTCAGAAATCCATTGAAGATCCAGCTGTACCAGACCAATCTGCTGTCTCTCAAAAGTTTACTGTCTCAGCCCCTCTTCAACTCATGTGCCACAATCCACTGAGCATTAATCTGAATTTTAATTTCTGCTAAACGGCACTATGTCAGCAGATTGGCACATCACCTCCATGTGTCAGATGCAAGCTTGGCTGCTCTGCAGCCATGTGTCAGTTGAATGCCCAGCTCACCCTGACCCGATCAGATCATTCCCATCTCAGCCTCCATAATTTCATTCTTGTACAGCAGATGCATCTGACTTTGTCCCCAGCATTTTGTGTCTACTACTAAGTTTGACCCTTGGCACACCTTTGGCACTTTTGGCACGCTGTAGGCCAAGTTGGCACGCCAGCAGATAGCCCCACCAATGCTACTCTCCATTCTTTGATACCATTCAATTCTCTATTTTCTCCTTTCCAGCCTCAACTCTGGGCTCCATGATTCTAGTGCCATCGTGATCCTAGAGCCACACCCAAGAACTTCCGGCCCAAGCTTCATGAATCTCCATCAAGACAACAGTGAGGTTGCTCCATTTTCCTTTGCTGATCCGCTCCCAGAGAGTCCTCCTTCACACCCGATGTTCACTTTTGGCAAGTGACCAGCCATCAACGGATTTAGTGTGTCCTTACCGCAGCCGTTTGCTACGGACTAGGTAGGCCAATGGTGGACCTACACACCCTCTTTGGCTTTTTAGCAAAGCCACAGCTATCAACGGATTTAGGATGCCTTTACCACAGCCGTTTGCTGCGGGCTAGCTAGACCATAGGTGGGTCTAGTCACTCTATCTGGCTTTTAGGCAAAGCCACAGCCATCAACGGATTTAACATGCCTTTACTGCAGCCGTTTGCTGCGGGCTAGATAGCTCTAAGGTGGAGCTATTCACCATCCATCAAGTGTGCTATCCTGGCTTGCAAGAGCTCCTGATGTACGGCAAGCCCACTCTGTCCATCCTGCAAATACCAAGCAACTGACCATCAATCTCCTGCCCCTCCATCACCCTCTCTCCCTCCAGCTGATACGCCTGGTTGGCAAGGAAATCTGCAGCAGCATTCCCCTCTCTATATATATGTGTACATCTAACCCCATGCTGTCGTATCAGCCTCCTGATCCGTAAGATCTCCTCCCGAAACTCCCATGAGATGCCAGAAGACCTGATGATATGCAGTGCCACCAGGGAATCAGACTCCAGCCAAATAGGGGAAAGCTGCCTCTCTACACACAACTCCAAGCCTCTCAGGATCGCCATAAGCTCCGCTCTGATATTGGAGCCCTCTCCAAGGACTCCCTGCCTAGTCACCACCACCTGCCCATTATGATCACGAACAATAGCACCGTAAGAAGACTCACCTGGGTTCCCTCTAGAACTGCCATCTGTGTTGAGCTTGAATCCTCCAGCAGCAGGCCTCCTCCAATGTACTACTGAGATCGTGTGTAATGTCCGTATCCTCACCTGGATCACCATAGCCTGAGCTGCCGAGATAGATCCCCTCCAATGCCTAGGCTTGATGATACCCGACGCCATCCCGACCCTCAAATACTGTGTGATCTGTCTGATAATCTTCTGCCCCTCTGTCCTCAGGCCCCGGTGCTTGGAGTCGTTCCTGGCCGTCCACAGGAACCAACAAATCAATAGGGGGATGATCTCCCTCACCGAACCAGTGCTGCTCCAAGCTGTGCCTGCTCTCCAACTCTCCATCCCCCTCCAGCTGCCGACCCCAAATAAATGTCCAAAATATCCCCAGACCTCCCTTGCCACCGGGCTCCCATAGAACAGATGCTCCCAAGACTCCTCTGCCTCACAGCACTGACATCTGGACACTAAGCATATCCCACGCTGTTGTAAAATCTCATCCACTGGTAGTCGCCTCCTAAAAAACCTCCAATTGAACACAGAAATGGTGGGGAGGAGAAGTCTGCTCCAGATCACAGTCGCTACCTCCTCCCTCTGGTGCGCAGTCCTGTACGCCTCCCATGCCGACCTCGTAGTAAATCTCCCATCCCTGGTGGGTCGCCACAACATAACATCCTCCTCCTCGGGCCTCAGCTGAACCTCTGTCACCTCCACAGCCACTGAGGAGGGCAGCACCCTCTGAAGTAGCTCCTGACTCCAGCTGCCATCTGCTAAGAACCGGTCCACTCGGACATCTGGAGGCCCCTGCACTGTACACCACTCTGATAACGGTCCCCTCTCCATCCACGTGTCGTGCCAAAAGCTAAGGTGCCCCTTCCCAATTATCCATCCAATCTGTCTCTCTGCCACAACTCTGGTCTGAATCATCCTGCGCCAACTGGGGGAAGCATTACTCCTCAGAGTCACCACACCTGGATCCACCGTCCCACAATAAGATCTCCTCAAATATCTGGCCCACTGTGTGCTCTGCTCTCTGAATCTGAACCACAACTTCATAGATAATGCAGCCCCCACCTCTGACAGTCGTCTGATCCCCAGCCCTCCCTCCTGCTTCGGCCTGCAAATGTCCCTCCAGGCTACCCAATGTACCTTCCTATCATGCCCCACTGAGCTCCAGAAAAAAAATGCAAATACCCCCTCCAGCTTCTTCAGGACCTCCAAAGGAGGCTGGATCACCTGGAGGAGATAGACAGGCAGAGAACTCAAAACACTCTGGATCAGCATCAGGCGACCCCCATGTGAAAGGCGTGAGAGGTTCCAACCCTGGAACTTCCTCTGAATCTTCGCCAACAGCGGCGCAAAGTGGACTGTCCTCTTGTTCCCTGAGATGATTGGAACCCCCAAATAAGTCATAGGCCTCTCCCCCAAGCCAAAACCTGTAACAGCTGCTATCTGCTGCCTCCTCCTATCTGATATGCGCCTCGAGGGGAAAAAGGAGCTCTTCTCTGCATTGATCGCCTGTCCTGACTGGGCCTCATACCTGTCCAGAAATCCCTTCAACCTCCTCACACAGTCCAGAGAGCCATTCAATCAAAAAGGGGAGATTGTTGGTGTAGAAAGCACCTAAGTCGAACCTGTGTTTTGATAATGGCAAAAGGGTTCAAAAGTTAAGGTAAAATGTTTATCTATTATGTTACTCAAGTGTGCAGGAACAGCCCTAGCAAAGGACTGCTAGGCACCTGGCGAAGGAATGCCAGGATACAAAGCCCTAGCGAAGGACTGCTAGGCACCTGGCGAAGGAATGCCAGGATACAAAGACCTAGCAAAGGACTGCTAGGCACCAGGTGAAGGATAGCTTGGTACTGAAGACCTGGAGAAGGACAGCTAGGCACCTGGCGAAGGACTGCTGGGCAAAAGTCCAACCGGAGGTGTTGAATCCGACACGTTTGTTCTACTCCGGAAATTTTTCGGAAAGTTCCTAGAATTTTTCCGGGCTCTGGGACTAATTTTTAAGGACGTAATGTATAAGGAATTAAGACCCTAGGGGTGGTTTTGTGATTAGGCAGAAATGGGTTGGACTAAAGAGTAAATAGGCCACTATAAGAGTTGGTTAGGGTTCTCTTCGCTGCACTCCATTCCACTTCGCCCGATCGCGCAGCCTATCCCGAACCCAACAGCCGACGGCCATTTCTTCTCTTCTCTTCCACTCATCGCACAAGCATCTGCCCTAATCCGCCGCAACCGTAAGCATCTCTTCATTCTCGCCGACCTCGCCACCCTTTTTGTTTCTTCTCGCAACCCCTAGCCGTAGGCCGACACCATTGTCGCCTCTTCGTCGGCTTCCATCTCCCTCGCGAACCCGGCCACTCTCGGTCCCGTTTCCAACCACCGAGCGCCCTGAGGTCGACTGCAGGGAGGGAAACCAGGACACCGTCGACGACTTCGACTAGGGGAAAAATATCTCTGCTCGGTAACGATCGGGAGATTAAGTCTTGAACAGAGCTGAGGCGCGCGATCCTTCGGTGGATATCCTGGTGAGTTCTATTGTGGCTATCTCGGTTGAGATTGAGATTGTGATTGGATTATTTAGAATTGGCCGTGAGCTGTGGTGGAATATCTTCTTTGATTCCATCCGTTGATTGCCTGTGTTTCTTCCGTGAGCAGATTGGTAGAGGAAGGAGGAATCAATCGCTATTCGCATTGCTGGCGTTCCAATTGGAGCTGTGAGGTGGAGGGTTCCTATCACCAGATCTGAGGTAAGATCTTTGGGGGATCCTACTGTTGACGTGGATGATTTCTGTTTGGATTAAAGCTGTGTAATGGGTTTTAGGGTGGTGATCTTTGTTTGGAACGCGAACCTGGCAGTGGACCTAGTTAGGGTTTAATTGGAGGTTGCTCAGCTTCCTAATTGCAACGTTCTAACTGGTTAAGATTTGCTTTCGAGCAGCTGGGTGTGAGGTAAGCTCAATTCTGTTGTGGTTATTGGAATTAGGTGTTGGCTTCTTAGAAAGGGAAACTATGGGTTAAATGTAGACTAAACCTAATCCCAAACGAATAAGGGTTTAGCCATTTATTGTGATTAATTAAATGGAAAGGGACGGATTAGGTTAACCCTAAAACGAATTAGGGATTAATTAGCTAGATGTATTGTTGTTAATAGCTAATTAAATAAATCCTTGATACAGGGACTTGATTTGGCTTATTATTGACGGGTGGTTCTGTCTCGTTGATACGGACTTCACCTATTTGGAGGCGGGTACCCTTTGACTTATCTATCTTGATATTGTCATTTTGTTATGCATAGAATGTTATAGATAGCAGTAAGATCCTACGCTATCCCTGGTTATTATGTCTGTTCTGGATATGGTTTGTTTATCCCTGTTTATTATGCCCGTTCTGGATACTTGTTGTTTATCCCTGAGTTATTATGCTGTTAGTTCCATACAGTCTCTGGTATTGTCATCTCTACATGTATGCTTAGATATCGTAGTGTATCTCTTGCATTTGACCTTGAGGGATCTGTATTTCAGTCCAGTATACCTTGTAGGTTACCTGTACTTCCTGTTGTAGGATTTCAGACTGAGACCTAGTATACTGGGGACTTGGGGAGGGAGGTATGTGTATCTATCATACACCATCCTTGCACTGTTGCATGCCGGCGATCAGCGACTCCCTTGTGGTTGAGCCTAATCGTCTTCCGGTACATGACGGGCACACACGGCCACTCATGGGTTAGTGGATACCGTAGATGTGTGCATTTGCCCTGTATTGCTCCGTTCGGCCACTATTTGGAGGGTGAGCGCGGGCGTGGTAGCAGCCAGGGATCCCTTCTCGTACTGAGCCACGAGGAGATGAGAGCTTGACTCCCCCTGTTAGTGATATGAGAGAAGTGTCCTAAGGCAATCGCCTTATGATTGTAAACATTTATTTTAATAAATGATAATTCACTATTTGAGTGTACATGTTTGTGTTTTTGATTGGGATCTTAAACTCATCTACTGAATGTCCGCAACACAACTCACAGCATAAGAGAATTTGTGATAAGATCACAACTAGTGATTATCTCTAATGTGCAATTGTGAAGTATTGAAATTATCCCTAGTCGATGAATTGATAAAAATGGACACTATCAATTCTGTTGAGACTAGCATGGGTTATTCTCTAATCAGCTGATTCTCACTGGCTGGTGACATTGGGATGTCCGGAGATAAACATGAATGCTAGTTAAGGGAACTAGTTCATTGGAGTGACTAGCTGTGAGACTTCATATGGGAATCTACATGTAGATATGTCAATGAAGATCTTACTGCGGCTTAAGTGCGATGTTCCTTTGACTTGCGGTGTTCAAGTCATCTTGGTCATGGAGACTTATACTTTGACATCTTAAGCAAGCATCTCCAAGGAGGTGTGGACCCAGGATGATTGGGTATAAGCCGAAGTGCCCGAAGATGTTTGAACAGCCTACAAAGGATTCACCACTCCTTGCGAGGAGATGTATACCCAGGCCTATCGTCGGATTGTTACTCAAAGCCTCTGGCCAGAGCATATCATGTTAAGAGTGCGAGTCTCTTAAATACATGAGAGTAATTAGAAATCCAAAGGACGAGGAAGACACTACTTGGGCTAGGTGTGACGTAGTCAGCCTAGTGGGGACTGACACCATAGACCGTGTCCTGAACCAAGTGGGTATAAGGTGGTGAAGGGAATGAGGCACGATTCATTAGAGCTGCTGAAGGGTTTCAGAATAATTTCTTCTGGGGTCAAACCGTTGATCTTTCGATTAATTGGGGATCATGATGTACTACTAGGTGCCACTCATGATCGATCTATAATTAATGGGTTAATTATAGACGGCCAACATAAATCAAAAGCCTATTTAGTCACACGCAATACGAGTAATCCGAGGGATTTAAACGAGTTGAAAATTGGATTTTCCGATCAAGAGAAACGAGTCGAATCTGAGTTAATCAGAGGCGCAATGGAAGCTAAAAATGGCTAAGTCTTTTGAAGGCTTTTTGGGCGAATTAAATGAGTTTAATTCGCGACCGGTTCGGGTTGGTTTGGCCGGCCAAAGGAGGTGCT
>JAGFNQ010003942.1:67023-129153 GCA_024364735.1 Boesenbergia rotunda
ACTGTTATAGATAGCAGTAAGATATACGCTATCCCTGTTTAGTATGCCTGTTCTGGATACTTGTTGGTTATCCCTGTTTATTATACCTGTTCTGGATACTTGTTGGTTATCCCTGTTTATTATGTCTGTCCTGGATACCTGTTGTTTATCCCTGAGTTATTATACCTGTTCTGGATACATGTGGTTTATCCCTGAGTTATTATGTTGTAGTTCCATACAGTCTCAGGTATTGTCATATCTATATGTATGCTTAGAGATCGTGTTGTATCTCCTGCCTTTGACCTTGAGGGATCTGTAGTTTTCAGTCAGTATACCTTGTAGGTTACCTGTATTTCCTGTTATAGGATTTCAGATTGAGACTTAGTATACTGAGGACTTGGGGAGGGAGGTATGTGTATCTATCATACACCATCCTTGCATTGTTGCATGCCGGCGATCAGCGTCTCCCTTGTGGTTTAGCCTAATCGTCTTCCGGCACATGATATGCACACACGGCCACTCATGGGTTAGTGGATACCTCTGGGTGTGTGCATTTGCTCTGTATTGCTCCGCTCGTCCGCTCAGGGGTAGTGGTTTCGGAGCGTGGTAGCAAGCAGGGATCCCTTCTCTACCCATAGACCAGAGAAGATGAGAGAGATATCTCCCCCATATATACATGGGGCGGAGCGATAGCTCCACCAGCATCCTGTCCTCTCGGTCACTCAGGAACAGTGATGGCAGAGTACGGACAGTGTCACAGCTCTACCCACTCGGCCGACACAGTATCGTCTGTCTCGGTGGCTTGACTGGAGTTAGGGGGTGACCATGGCATTGCACCATGTGCATATTTTGCATCGTGCATTGTTTGCTGCACTTGATTTCTGCACTTGCTTGACATGCATATTCTAGAGACTTGTTATCTGAGATTATGTGTCTATTGATATTCCCTTGGGACTTATTTCCCTCTTTACAGGTTAGATGGATTCAGGTATGTATCTACCTCAGTATGTTCAGTACTAGTTTTTCCCTACTGTTGATATGGGACTGTATTAGCTGAACCCTTATTGTTGGTATAACTTTCTATGCATATCTGTTGGGTATTCGCTGAGCTATGGACTCACCCCGTTGCCATACATTTTATTTCAGGTTGATGCCTGCCAGGAGATCCCTAGCAGCCAGTCCCCCAGCTCTAGAGGAGCCCTTTTTGGTTTACGTGATTTTGTTATGGACCCTGTAATATTCCTATGCTTCCGTTGTGATGTTTTAACCATGTATGCACGTTTTATTCGAAGGTATTGTATTTTTGAGTCCTATGTTGGACTTCGTTTGGTTTTGGCTTTGTTCCTGCCCCCTGGCAGCTCAGGTGAGTTCGGATTTTGGTTTTACGACGTATAGTCATTTATGCAGTTATATATGTGTGGATTGGAGGCCTGAGGCCCTTTAAACTGCGTGGTTGTGTTATATTATCTGTGTGTTTGTGTAAATTGTCCGCCGGACAGGGGAGGTGCTGTCCGATTTTCTATTGGATCAGCGGCTCCCGGGTCTCGGGGCGTGACAATTTATTTTGGTATCAGAGCGTAGGTTTCGATGCCTACGTGTTTTCAGATTTTTCGGTGTTTATCTGATACCAATTTATTTTGGTATCAGAGCTCAGGTTGCGAGATACCTCGGGTATTTGCGGATTTTTCGGTGTTTATCTGATACCAATTTATTTTTGGTATCAGAGCGTAGATTTCGATGCCTACGTGTTTTCGGATTTTTCGGTGTTTATCTGATACCAATTTATTTTGGTATCAGAGCCCAGGATGTGGGATACCATCGATTCGTGATTTGTCAGAGTTAAATCTGATACCTACCCGGTAGGTGTCGGAGCTCGGGTTAGATGAGTCTACCCGAGTACATTTTGGATTTTCGGAGTCGTTTTCACGGCGTGATTTGGACCATGGGACCTGGCGGCGACGGGACATCTCCAGGCGGTAAAAGGTATATCTTTCTAGTCCTATCCTAGCTTTAGTGCTCAGTATTAGATTTTGGATTGGTTTGACTATCCCAGCTTGGTGGGATTGTATATTCATACTGGATGGATAGATATTTGTAGACTTAGTTTTAGTGGGATTGACATGTTGTCAATCTATCTTACTCTTGATCGTTCATGGGAGCGATTCGTTGATATAGTGCAGATAAGACCTTGGAGCGGAGAATGTTAATTCTCTAGTAGCCCGATTGTTGAATCGGACAACTAAGGTCGAATATATCGACAACCTGTTGAAGGTTAAGGATTTTTGGTTTTCAGGACCTTACTATTTATAGTACGTGTTTTAGCTATTATTAGCTGAGCAAGAACTGGGGTTGTCTATCGTAGTTGGCTCGATCAGTAAGGAAAGACTAGTACCTTGTTCAAGGAGTTTCAGACTTTTGGGTCGTTCGTGCCTGGTTAGGTGACCGGGAAGGCACGTTTAGGGTATATGATCTACATTGATGTAGAAGAGTAGCATTAGCTACGTGCTACCATCGTTGAAGAGTGATATAATTATTCTATGGAGATTTTGACCATGGATCACCTGTACCTAGTTGATGACCTAGAAGGTACAGTTTGATAGGTGGCTTACGTTGATATGAAAAAGTGTGAAGCTAGTTGCTCGACACTTACGAGTTATCGCGTGTGCTTGGTTTGGATAACCAAGGAGACACATTTGTACTTATGATTTGTGTTGAGACGAATCACTTACGAGGCTAGATCATCTATGGGTGGAAGATGTAAAGGATGACTCAGTTTCATCAGGGTCTAACGGCATATGTTCAGACTAGTATGTCAGGATTTGTCCCGACCTCCTATCGAGAGGCGTTAGAGCGAGCGCTCATTATTGAGATGACTCAGCACAGATTGTTTGGGGGTAAGAAGAAGAGGAAGCAGGCTGCGACGGACTCAGCTCAGACGCAGCAGCCGCAGACTACTGGACAGAAGCGCGGCCGGCACACTCAGGCAGCTTCTGGCACTTCTGGGGCATCCTCTGGGCCCCAGAAGTCGAGATGTTCTTCCACCGGATCTTTCCAGTCTTCTCAGCAAGACCGGAAGAAGACTGCACCGACATCTTACTGTACCCGTTCCGGATCCCGAGAGCACGTAGTAGCATACTGTCGCCTGGAGCAGGCCGTATGCTACTACTGCAGACTACCAGGACACTTGAGCAGAGACTGTGCCTTGAAGGCACAGAATGAGAGAATGGGATGTTAGTTGTGTCCTTACCTTCCGGAAGGGTATTGGACAATAAACAGAAGGTCAAAGAACGACCACTGGTATTTCGGTGGTTATACCCCCACTGTGGGTTCACTAGTTCTCGAAAGGATAGAGTTGATATCACCTCTTCCTTATGTGTGTTGAGAGGTGAATTGAGATTTATGAATCTCCATGAATATGTTATGGTTTGTTTTGAGGATTCTAGTAGTGGGCATGGACTTACCGGATTTGTAGATTTTTTTGATGAATCATTAAGTGGATAATGATCTTTCGGTGGTTGATTATTTGGAAAGTCGGTTATTGATAGCAGCATATGGTACGACATATTGGCACTACCCCTGAGCGTTCAGAAGACAGCGTTCCGCACTAGATATGGGCACTATGAGTTCTTGGTAATGCCATTTGGGCTTACCAACGCTCCAGCGGTATTCATGGATTTGATGAACCGCATATTCCTAGAGTATCTAGATCAGTTTGTGATTGTCTTCATTGATGACATCTTGGTCTATTCGCGTTCTGAGGAGGAGCATGCGCAGCATCTCCGCATAGTTTTGGAGACTCTCCGACGGGAGCATTTATTTGCGAAGTTCAGCAAATGCGCATTCTGGCTATCCTCAGTCGGTTTTCTGGGGCACGTGGTTTCCAGCCGTGGTATTTCAGTAGACCCCCAGAAGATCGAGGCTGTCACCAGTTGGGAGCAGCCGAAGTCAGTTCAGGAGGTTCGCAGTTTCTTGGGATTGGCCGGCTACTACCGACGATTTGTCGAGGCTTTTCGAGCATTGCTATGCCGCTGACACGCCTTACCAGGAAAGGCGTGAAGTTTTCATGGTCAGAGGCTTGTGAGTCTAGTTTCCAGGAGCTGAAGCAGAGATTAGTGTCGGCACCCGTCCTCGTTCTTCCATCAGGAGAGGACGGATTTGTACTTTATACGGATGCATCTTATCAGGGCTTGGGCGCCGTTCTGATGCAGCACGGGCGGGTAGCGTCTTATGCTTCTCGACAGCTGAAGGAGCATGAGAAGAACTACCCAGTTCACGATTTAGAGTTTGCAGCCATTATCTTTGCGCTGAAGATCTGGAGGCACCACTTGTATGGGATCACTTTTGAGATATTCACGGATCATAAAAGCCTCAAGTATCTTTTCACGCAGAAGGAGCTCAACCTCCGACAGAGGAGGTGGATGGAGTTCCTGAAGGACTACGATTGTACCATTAGCTACCACCCTGGGAAGCTAATGTCGTTGCTGACGCCCTGAGTAGGAAGTCCAGAGGAGTACTAGCCTCCCACCGAGTACTGGTTACCGAGATCGTCCAGAGTTTCTCAGAGTTGGGTCTAGAGGAGCAGGGTCAGACTGAGAGGCGTATTCTGGCGACCATTGTTGCTCAGTCTTCCATCCGAACGAGGATCAGAGAGGCTCAGGCGAGTGATCAGCATCTGCAGTCCCTCGGCAGTCGAGCAGCCACAGAGAAGCAGTCTGATTTTACACGAGACGACGCAGATGTCTTGTATTTTCGCGGGAGACTTTGCGTACCCGAGGCACACCCTGTTAGGGAGGAGCTATTACAGGAGGCACACCGTTCCCGATTTGCTATCCATCCGGGTGCCACCCGTATGTATCGGGATCTGAGACGTTCCTACTGGTGGAACGGAATGAAGCGGGATATCGCCGACTTCGTAGCCCGATGCCTGGTATGCCAGCAGGTTAAGGCTGAGCACCAGAGACCTGCTGGACTACTTCAGAGGATTCCCATTCCCGAGTGGAAGTGGGAACACATTACTATGGATTTCGTGGTGGGATTGCCTAGGACCAGACGAGGCCTTGACGCGATTTGGGTGATCGTTGACCGATTGACCAAATCCGCACACTTTTTGGCCATTCGGAGGACAGACTCCTTGGACCGACTAGCAGAGCTATATTGCAGAGAGATCATCAGATTACACGGCATACCGTTGAGTATCATCTCTGACTGAGATCCGCGTTTCACTTCACGCTTCTGGCAGAGTCTGCAGAAGGCCATGGGTACCGAGCTTAGATTTAGTACCGCCTTCCACCCGCAGACCGATGGTCAGTCAGAGCGTACGATCCAGACCTTGGAGGACTTACTATGACCCTGTGTTATGGATTTCGGAGGCAGTTGGGAGGATCATCTGCATCTTGTCGAATTCGCCTACAACAACAGCTATCATGCGGCTATCCAGATGGCACCGTATGAGGCGTTGTATGGTAGGCCTTGTCGGACACCCACCCTCTGGGAGGAGGTTGGGGAATCCCAGCTGTTAGGACCTCAGAGAGCCCAGCACGAGGCAGAGTTAGTCCGTACCATCAGACGCAGGATATCTGAGGCGCAGGATCGTCAGAAGAGCTATGCCGACCGGAGACGGAGACCTCTGGAGTTCTCCGTAGGTGATCATGTATTTTTGCGAGTTTCACCCACGAAGGGGGTGAAACGATTCGGTCTTCGAGGTAAGCTTGCTCCGCGTTACATCGGTCCTTTCCAGATTCTGGAGAGGGTTGGAGCAGTTGCTTATCGGTTGGCTCTTCCACCAGCTATTACCGGTGTACATGATGTATTTCACGTATCTATGCTGAGGAAATACATGCCAGACCCTTCACACATGTTGTCGGATGTCTCAGTTCCACTTCAGCCTGACGCGACTTACGAGGAGATTCCGGTACGGATTTTGGGTCACCGAGAGCGTCAGTTGCGGAACAAGACAATCCGGCTTGTTAAAGTCGGATGGCAGCATCACTCAGATGAGGAGGCTACCTGGGAGCTTGAGGATGTCATCCGAGCTCGTTACCCCCACCTGTTCACTTGAGGTATGTGTGATTAGTTACTGTTTAGTATTTATATCAGCATACTTCTTGATAGTGTTTACTATAGTGAGTATCGAAATTTGGGGACCAAATTTTTATTAGTGGGGGAGGATGTTAAATCCGACACTTTTGATTAGGTTCCGGAAATTTTCGGAGAATTACCGGATAGATTCCGGGGCTTCCGAGTCCTTGGACACAAACTTAGGGACCAAAATGTTTTAAAACGAATAGTTACAAGGGCTATAGCGTATATAACTTTAAGCCTAGGGGTGTTCTTGCGATTAGGCTGAAAATGGCTGGACCAAAATGCAAAAATGCCATACATATACTTGACCTAGCTCATTCGGCCGGCTCAAACCCCCGCAGCCAAGCATCCCACTCACGCTCGATCGCCCTCTTCCTCTCTGAGACCTAAGCTCCACCTCGCAGGCGAGCTCGTGCGCGATCGGCGTCCAAGCGTCACCGACGTGGAAACCCCTCTCCTTCACGCGACGCCGGCTACCAGGGGTTTTCTTCTTGTTGATTAATCGGCGCTGCAGAGGGCCGACGCTCGATTGGAGTTGTCATACGGGAAACGTCCATCGAGAGGTCGTCGCCGGAGGTAGCCAGTAAAGCTATGATCTCCGACCACAATAGAGGTAAGCTGAGTTCGTCAAGTATTGACTCGACTCTTGGGATTGATTTCGTTACAGCGTTTGATTTCATTGTTGTTTGGATTAGGGATCGCTGTGATCCTTCCAAGCTGAGATTGGGATCTCGACCCTCTTGGAGCAGGTCTAGGGTTCTTCGGAGCAAGACTACAGGCGTATCAACACAGGTAAGGTTAAGGGTTTGTATCGATTTTGAATGGCTAGGTCGGGATCAAATAGATCAGTGGGTTGATTACTCGAAATTCCCTATGGCGTTTCGATGAGGAATTGTAGTTGGATAGATGTTCTGTTTTTATTTGTTTGATGCAGTGCAGAGGTAAAATGACATATTAATAAATGATTAATTATTGGATTTACTCCAGAATTTGGAATTGGGAGGGGTTAAGTTTAATTTGAAACTTAAACCTAACTACCTAAGCTTAAGGAACTTGAATTCGAGTTTACCTTTAAAGTAAATCTAATCTTAATTACCAAGGGTAATTAAAAGGGAAAAGGACGGATTAGGTAAACCCTAACACGGTTTAGAGATTAATTAGCTAATTATCTTTATTTGTAATAGCTAATTAAATCTATCCCTGATACAGGGACTTGATTTGCTTTACGGTTGCGGATTATATTGGACGGGTGGTTCTCCCCTTTTGATACAGCCTTCTACTCTTGGAGGCGGGTACCCTTTGACTTATCTCTTTTGATATTGTCATGTGATTATGCATAGACTGTTATAGATAGCAGTAAGATTATACGCTATCCCTGTTTAGTATGCCTGTTCTGGATACTTGTTGGTTATCCCTGTTTATTATACCTGTTCTGGATACTTGTTGGTTATCCCTGTTTATTATGTCTGTCCTGGATACCTGTTGTTTATCCCTGAGTTATTATACCTGTTCTGGATACATGTGGTTTATCCCTGAGTTATTATGTTGTAGTTCCATACAGTCTCAGGTATTGTCATATCTATATGTATGCTTAGAGATCGTGTTGTATCTCCTGCCTTTGACCTTGAGGGATCTGTAGTTTTCAGTCAGTATACCTTGTAGGTTACCTGTATTTCCTGTTATAGGATTTCAGATTGAGACTTAGTATACTGAGGACTTGGGGAGGGAGGTATGTGTATCTATCATACACCATCCTTGCATTGTTGCATGCCGGCGATCAGCGTCTCCCTTGTGGTTGAGCCTAATCGTCTTCCGGCACATGATATGCACACACGGCCACTCATGGGTTAGTGGATACCTCTGGGTGTGTGCATTTGCTCTGTATTGCTCCGCTCGTCCGCTCAGGGGTAGTGGTTTCGGAGCGTGGTAGCAAGCAGGGATCCCTTCTCTACCCATAGACCAGAGAAGATGAGAGAGATATCTCCCCCATATATACATGGGGCGGAGCGATAGCTCCACCAGCATCCTGTCCTCTCGGTCACTCAGGAGCAGTGATGGCAGAGTACGGACAGTGTCACAGCTCTACCCACTCGGCCGACACAGTATCGCCTGTCTCGGTGGCTTGACTGGAGTTAGGGGGTGACCATGGCATTGCACCATGTGCATATTTTGCATCGTGCATTGTTTGCTGCACTTGATTTCTGCACTTGCTTGACATGCATATTCTAGAGACTTGTTATCTGAGATTATGTGTCTATTGATATTCCCTTGGGACTTATTACCCTCTTTACAGGTTAGATGGATTCAGGTATGTATCTACCTCAGTATGTTCAGTACTAGTTTTTCCCTACTGTTGATATGGGACTGTATTAGCTGAACCCTTATTGTTGGTATAACTTTCTATGCATATCTGTTGGGTATTCGCTGAGCTATGGACTCACCCCGTTGCCATACATTTTATTTCAGGTTGATGCCTGCCAGGAGATCCCTAGCAGCCAGTCCCCCAGCTCCAGAGGAGCTCTTTTTGGTTTACGTGGTTTTGTTATGGACCCTGTAGTATTCCTATGCTTCCGTTGTGATGTTTTAACCATGTATGCACGTTTTATTCGAAGGTATTGTATTTTTGAGTCCTATGTTGGACTTCGTTTGGTTTTGGCTTTGTTCCTGCCCCCTGGCAGCTCAGGTGAGTTCGGATTTTGGTTTTACGACGTATAGTCATTTATGCAGTTATATATGTGTGGATTGGAGGCCTGAGGCCCTTTAAACTGCGTGGTTGTGTTATATTATCTGTGTGTTTGTGTAAATTGTCCGCCGGACAGGGGAGGTGCTGTCTGATTTTCTATTGGATCAGCGGCTCCCGGGTCTCGGGGCGTGACAGTTGGTGCCGATACCTATGTTTAGCGGAATTCGCTCATAATAATAGCTACCAAGCCACTATCGGAATGGCACCTAATGAGGCCTTGTACGGGAGGAGATGTAGGTCTCCGATCTGTTGGTACGAAGGTGGTGAAAAGAAGGAAATGGGGCTCACAAAGGATGTCATCGACAGCACCACCCGAGCTATACAGAACATTCGACAACGGATAGAAGTTGCTCAGAGTCGGCAGAAGAGTTATGCAGATGTCAGGCGTAGACCACTGGAATTTAATGTTGGAGTTTTGGTGTTTCTCAAAGTGGCTCCTATGAAAGGGGTGACGAGATTTGGGAAGAGAGGAAAACTGAGTCCACGATATGTGGGACCGTACCTGATCCTGAAAAGAGTTGGCAAAGTGGCATATGAGCTAGAGCTGCCTCAGGAGATGTCAGCTATTCATAACGTGTTCCATGTGTCAATGCTTAAGAAGTGTATTCCAAATATGGATCAAGTGATCGAGCCACGGACAGTACAAGTTCAGGAGAACCTAAGTTATGAAAGCTGACCTATCCAGATCTTGGATCGGGAAGTCAAGAAGCTAAGGAACAAGGAGGTACCCTTAGTCAAGGTCCTATGGCAAAGTCAACGGTTCGAGGAAGCTACCTGGGAACGCGAGGACGAGATGAGACGCAAGTACCCGGAGCTATTCTAAGTTCGAGGACGAACTTTCACGAGGTATGGGGGATTGTAACGACCTGAAAAATTTTCTCAATATTTTCTTTAAAATATTAATCATGTCTAGATAGTTTTTGAGGAACCTAGAGATACTAGTACGAACTTTAGCCTAGTTATCCATGATTTTCCCATTTAAATTGAGACGCTAAGTACTAATGGGCCTTATATGGGCTTTTCTAGTACCATGGTTATTAGTGGATTTTTGGTAGAATTTAATATAAATCTAAATGGGTTTTAATTAGGAATATTAGCATGATTATGGGTGGGTCTTAGGGGAATTTTTAAAAAAAATAAAATAAAATAAAAATAAAGTGCATGCACCAAGGATTGAACCTTGGACCTAGTATACCATCATGCATGTACTAACCAATTCACCTAGCAAGGGAGTGCTAGTGCAAAAGGGAAGCGATTTTAGTTGAGGCTAAAGGAAGTGAAGAGTCATAGCATCATGTCTCTTCACTTGCCTCCTTCATCTAGTATATAAGAGGGAGGAATGGAAGAGACAACTTAGCACTTAATCATTTGTCTCTTCATCCACCAAAACTCCTTCTTCCTTCTTCTTTCTTCTCCTAGCCAAAACCTACAAGGTGGGTTATCCTTTAGAAAAGTTTCACAAGGAGACCTCTTCTTCAAGATCTAAGGGTTTTCTACAAGGCTACAAGGGATAGGGGTAGTCTAAGGTCAAGGGAAATTTCTTTTGGCTTCTCTATTCAAGGTTTATAATCAAGATCAAGAAAGGTAAGACCCCCCTCACCTGTGGTATAATTGTTTCTTTGATGGTTATCAAGATTTGGACTTTTGTTTAAGATCTAAGTTGAGAAAATCATGTGGTAGGGCCTTTAGGGTTTCGGCCAAGGCTTGAAAGGGGGCTTAGGGATGATGTAAACTCTTATTCATGCTCCTTAATGTTTTATTATGATAAGTAATGTATAGATTATGATTTAGGGAAAGTTTGTGGCACCCTAAAGTCCTTTAGGGTTTCGGCCACCCTCCATGTCCCATGGTTAGGTTTAATTTCAACCCTTCAAGCATGTTTATATGTTTCCTCTATGATCTAATGGATATTAATTGTGTATTATATGAATTTTTCCCATGGAATTATGGCCTTTAGGGTTTCGGCCAAGAGCATTTCTAGGGCAAGGAAATTAGGGTTAGCTCCAATTATGGGGTTTAATGGCTCCCTATGGTTTTGTATGTAATGTATGGGTTTTCTTTTACTCATGGAACCTTTCATGTTAATTGAATGATGGAGCCATCTCCTATGGAACATTCGGCCAACCTTGTAATTTAGGGTTTGGGTTGGGTTAAGTTTTCAAAGATACTTGTTATGGTTTACTAGGATGTATGTATATGATTAAGTATGTTGTAAGAATTTTTATGTGACCCAAAACCCTAGCTTCATGTAAGATGTATCATGACTTTGTATGTTAGGTCATGTGCTATGATTATTCATAAATGTTTAGACCATGTGCCATGAACCTAGGGAATATGTATCATGTATGAAAAGATCTATGCATGTTTTCCTATGTACCATGATCATACAAGCTTTATGAATTAAGATGTTAATTATGTATGTATGCCATGTTTTATGAATGATATGTATGTGTGTCATGCCTTATGAATGATATGTACGTATGCCATGTTTAAGAATGAAGATGATGAATGAAAATGATGATCATGGCTCTAAGACAAAATGATGTATGCATGACATACCTTATGAATGAAGATAATGAATGATGATGAATGTTCATGCCTTTAAGGCATCATGATGTTAAGTATGAATGATGAAATGTCAAGTATGTTTATGTCATGCTAAGGGATGGGCACCTTAAGAACGCCTCGGTTCTGGACTACCGTAGCTGTCCACGGTTCTGGAACTACCGCATCTGTTCCTATTCTTATGTCAAGTTTCATGAAACAAGATTATGTTTATGCTAAGAATGTTCTATGAATGATGAAGCATGTGAAGTATTTTATTTTTATGAATGGCTTGTACCGGACTGAAGTAAGGGTCCAAGGGATGGGCACCTTAAGAACGCCCCGGTTCTGGACTACCGAAGCTGTCCACGGTTCTGGGACTACCGAAGCTGTCCAACAGGGATGGGCACCTTAAGAACGCCTCGGTTCTAGGACTACCGTAGCTGTCCTTACCCAAGTAGGTCGAGATTAGCTACCTCGTATTTACTTAGGGATGCGCGCATATGATGTATGTATGTGTACAAGCCAGGGACCCCTATGATGTTATGATTATGTTTAAGTATTTATAACTATGGTTTTCAAATTAAGCATCCTTATGATATATGCATTGACTCATGCATCCATTCATGTTAAGAATGATGTCATGATAAGTATGTTTATGTTTATGATTCATGTTAAGAATGATGCAATGATAAGTATGTTTATGTTTATGATTCATGTTAAGAATGATGCCATGATAAGTATGTTTATGTTTATGTTAATGTTAAGAATGATGCCATGATAAGTATGTTTATGCTTATATTCATGTAAGAATTATGCCATGATAAGTTAGCGTATGCTTATGGTGATGTCGAGAATTATGCCACGATAAATATGGTTTAAGAATTAGGTTTATGTTTATGTGACATATGGATTTTCGTGAGTAGGAAAGGGTCTTACTAAGCCTATGTGCTTATAGTCTTATTCTTCTTATACCGCATATCAAGCAAGAGGTTACTAAGGGAAGCAGCAGGAGGGGCAAGAGTATGTGTGTGGCAGTGACATGGCAAAGGATTCTCCTATTTACACTTATCGCATGACTTATGTTTGAAATGCCTCCTTTGGTTCTATGCTTGTAACACCCGCTTTTTTTTTTTTGACCACCATAAAGCGGTGTTACGTTAACATACTTAGGGCATGTAGACATCATAACGCAGCGGAAAACTTTAAACTTACACCTACATGCACTTTCTATCATTCCTAGCATCATAACATACTTAGCATCATGTCATACTTAGCATCATGTTATACTTTAGCATTCTGTCATCCTTTAGCATCATATCATAGAGTCATAGTCATATTCAAGTACTTAGTAGTAAAGGTAAAGTTCTATCATAAGGCAAGCAAACATATGGTCTCTTGGCCAAGTCACTATCACACACATTCTGCAAAGCCCTCCTGCTGCTTCCTTACTGTTCCTTTGCGTGATCTGCGGTATAAGATAATAAAACTATAAGCACACAGGCTTAGTAAGACTCTTTCCTACTCACTAAAACCGTCCGTCACTTAATCATAAGCATATGAAACATTAGCACTCTTAGCGCTTTACTTAGAACATCATCCTTAGCATCACTTAGCATTCATTTGACATGTCATGGACATAGCTTCACCCCATTCATAGCATGGCATAAACATAACCATAAACATTCGGGTATGGCATAATTATTGACATAACATAAACATCGTAAACAATCATAGCATGGCATAATACTTGATATAGACATAAATAAAATCATGACATAAATCTAATTACAATCATGGCATCCCATACTAGCATGAGCATGAACAAAATAATGGCATTCTAACGTAACATAAACATAATTAAACCATGGCATCCTAAACTAGCATAAAATCATGGCATCCTAAACTAACATAACATAGATAAAGTCATGGCATCCTAAACTATCATAAACATAAGTAAAGCATGGCATTCTAAACTAGCATAAAATCATGGCATCCTAAACTAACATAAACATAGATAAAATCATGGCATCCTAAACTATCATAAACATAATTAAAGCATGGCATTCTAAACTAGCATCAAATCATGGCATAAACATAAATAACATCATGGCATAAACCTAAATAATATCATGGCATAAGCTTAAATAATATCATGGCATAAACATAAACAAAAATCATGGCATAAACATAAATAAAATCATGGCACAAACATAAATAAAAGCATGGCATACACATAAATAAAATCATGGCATAAACATAAATAAAATCATGGCATGAACATATCTTCATAACATACTTTTCGTAAACATACTTTTCATAACATAATGCATGTAGCAACTGTGCATATATATATATAAGGATGCTTAATCTTGAAAACATGCTTTTAAATACTTGAACATAATCATAACATGCATTGGGCCCTGGCTTGTACCACATTCATTCATCATATGCGCGCATCCCTAAGTAAATACGAGGTAGCTAATCTCGACCTACTAGGGTAAGGACAGCTTCATCGGTAGTCCCGAACCGTAAGGACAGCATCATCGGTAGTCCCGAACCGTGGACAGCATCATCGGTAGTCCAGAACCGTGGACCTTACTTAGGTCCGGTACAAGCCCATAAAATAAAATAAATGCTTTCATATGCTTCTTCATTCA
This sequence comes from Boesenbergia rotunda, assembly GCA_024364735.1. Lineage (NCBI taxonomy): Eukaryota > Viridiplantae > Streptophyta > Magnoliopsida > Zingiberales > Zingiberaceae > Boesenbergia > Boesenbergia rotunda. Next base: position 81,031 of record JAGFNQ010003942.1, read on the forward strand.
TCATCATTCATAGCATATTCATTCGTTCATCATTCTTTCATCATCATTATGCCTTAAAGGCATCGTCATGCATAGCATATTCATTCATTCATCATACTTAACCTTCATTCATCATTTCATTCTTAGACATGGCATAGGTACACATCATTCATATAGCATGGCATACACACATAAGCATGGCATACATTCATATCATTCGTAAGACATGGCATACATACATATCATTCATACATCATGGCATACATACATATCATTCCTAAATCATGGCATATGTCTAAACATTCTATGACCTAACGTATATTTCATGACATATAAGCTATAGGTTTAGTTCACATGGTATTCCTTCACCTTACTTAAGCATACCTCCTAATTACCTATACCCTAAGGTACTCTAGGGTACCCCAAAAATTCCCAAAAATTATAGTTACTTACTACACATCATAAGGGCACAGTAGATAACATTATCATGATTTTTAACATATTTTTAGACCTTTAAAACATGTTGGCCGAAACCCTTGAACTTAAAGTTCTGGGTTTTGCTTCCCTCATGTTGGCCGAGACCCTAGGGTGTCCTAGGGTACTCTAAAAATTCCCAAAAATTACAGTTAACTTCTAAACATCATAAGGAACCAGTAAATAACATTATCATGATTTTTAACATAATTATGGACCTTTAAAACATGCTGGCCGAAACCTTTGAACATAGAAACCTTGATTTTGTTTTCCCTTCAACATTTAATCCGAAACTAACCCATATATCATGCCAAAAATCCCCAAAAATTTCCAATTTACTTCTAAACATCATAAGGGAACATCAAATAATATTATCATGATTTTTAGCATAATTATGGACCTTTAAAACATGCTGGCCGAAACCTTTGAACCATAGAAACCTGGATTTTGTTTCCCTTCAACATTAAATCCGAAACTAACCCATATATCATGACAAAAATCCCCAAAAATTTCAATTAACTTCTAAACATCATAAGGGAACATCAAATAATATTATCATGATTTTTTAGCATAATTATGGACCTCTAGAACATGCTGGCCGAAACCTTTGAACCATAGAAACCTGGATTTTGTTTCCCTTCAACATTAAATCCGAAACTAACCCATATATCATGCCAAAAATCCCCAAAAATTTCAATTAACTTCTAAACATCATAAGGGAACATCAAATAATATTATCATGATTTTTAGCATAATTATGGACCTCTAGAACATGCTGGCCGAAACCTTTGAACCATAGAAACCTGGATTTTGTTTCCCTTCAACATTAAATCCGAAACTAACCCATATATCAGCCAAAAATCATGGAAAATGTTGGTAACTATTATACCACAGGTGAGGGAGTCTTACCTTAGATTTCTTGATTTTTAGACCTTGGATGGAAAGAAGGAAGAAGACTTGACCACACCTAGCCCTTGGAAACTTGAGAAGACCTTAGATCTTGGAGGATGAGACTTTTTGTGAAGTTTTCTCAAGGGAGAAGTCCTCCTTGAGTGCTCGGCAAGAATGGAGAAGGAAGAGAGGAGCAAATGCACTTGATGGCATGAAGAATGAAACTCCCAAACCCCCTTATTAATCAACCATTAAGGTGGTGAATGAAGAGTTTTCTATGGCCCTTCATCTTCCTCTACCATTTAACCACCATTCACTTCCTTTCCTCACAAGAATTCCTTGCTAGGTGAGTTGGTTAAAGCATTCATTGGTTGTACAAGAGGTCCAAGGTTCAATCCTTGGCCCATGCATCTTTATTTTTATTTTATTTAATCTTTTTTCTTATTTTCGAAAATTCCCCTTTTATTTCGAAAATTCTCCAAAAATGACCCATAATTTTGCCAATATTCCTAAATAAAATTCTTTTATATTTATATGAATTTTACTCAATTAATACCCATTTTTTTCGGAGCCCATTTAAGGCCCATTAGTACCTAATTCCTCAAATTAATTAGAAAAATTAAACTAATACTTACCCATAATCATGCTAATATGTCCCATTAAATCCTATTTATCTTTATACTAATTTCCACCTAAAATCCACCGATAATTATGGTACTAGCAAGCCCATATAAGGCCCATTAGTGCCCTTTTTCCCAATTTAAATGGGAAAACATGGATTTTCTAGGCCAAAGTTTGCATTATTACCTCTAGGTCCTTCGGAAAATTATCTAGACATGCTTAATATTTTAATAAAATATTAAGAGAATTTTCCGGGTCGTTACAATCCCCCATACCTCGTGAAAGTTCGTCCTCGAACTTAGAATAACTCCGGGTACTTGCGCCTCATTTCGTCCTCGCGTTCCCAGGTAACTTCCTCGAACCGCTGGCTTTGCCATAAGATCTTAACCAAGGGTACCTCCTTACTCCTCAGCTTCTTGACCTCTCTATCCAAAATCCGAAGGGGTCGGCTCTCATAACTCAGGTCCTCTTGTATTTGCACTGTCTGCGGCTCGATCACTTGGTCTGTATTCGGGATACACTTTTTAAGCAGGGACACATGGAATACGTTATGGATAGCTGACATCTCTGGAGGTAGCTCCAGCTCGTATGCCACCTTACCAACTCTTTTCAGAATCAGATACGGCCCCACATATCTCGGACTCAGCTTTCCTTTCTTCCCAAATCTTGTCACCCCTTTCATAGGAGCCACTTTGAGGAATACCAAATCCCCAACATTAAATTCCAGGGGTCTACGCCGGACATCGGCATAACTCTTCTGCCGACTCTGAGCAGTTTCTATCCGTTGTCGAATATTCTGTATAGCTTGGGTAGTGCTGTTAATGAGATCCGTTGTGTGCCCCATCTCCTTCTTCTCACCACCCTCATACCAACAGATCGGAGACCTACATCTCCTCCCATACAACGCTTCATAAGGTGCCATTCCAATAGTAGCTTGGTAGCTGTTGTTGTACGCGAATTCTGCTAAACACAAATATCGACACCAGCTTCCCTTGAAATCCAAGGCACACGCTCGCAACATGTCTTCTAGTACTTGATTCACCCGTTCAGTTTGCCCATCAGTTTGAGGGTGAAAGGCGGTACTAAATCGCAATTTAGTGCCGAGAGATTTCTGAACACACTCCCAGAAATGCGAAGTAAAACGTCCATCTCTATCTGAGATGATGGTCTTGGGAACTCCATGTAGCCTGATTACCTCCTTAACATATAACTGAGCTAGTATCCTTACTCGCTCTATGCTGTGATTATACGCTCACATCATACTTATATGTTATCGTAATTATGGGTAAACCATAGTAGTATGCCTCCGATATATTTAGTTCACTACATGAGCTATGAGTTATATTGATAATAATCCTATATTAGTACATACTCTCATATGATCATCATTTGTCTCATATAATTTGATACCATTGGGCGACACGATAGATACTTTATTGTTAATATCAGGTTCAGGGACATAAGATTGAAATACACACTCGACAACTAGTAATAGTACTAACTTAAAACTTATTAATTCACAACCTAACCAAACTCAATGGAATAGATGGGCTGCCATTATGCCCATAACAAAGAACATCATGGCAGTCACTGCCACTCCTTCATTCATCTCTCCCTGGCCTACCTCAGGATCTTCCACTGTCTCCATCGGATCCTCTTCCTCTATCTCGGGAATCTCCTCAGCCACCTCAGGATCTTCTCCAAACATCCCAGGGTCTTCCTCCCACATCTCGAGCATCTCGGGGTCCTGTCCGAACACCTCGAGATCGTCCTCGCTCATCGGGTCCTCCTCGAACATCTCCAGCATCTCAGGGTCCTCCGCGAATGGCTCAGGGTCCTCTTCGTACATCTCCGGATCTTCTTCCGAGTCCCCCAGGTCCTCCGGAAACTCATGGCGGAGAAGCTGTCTACATAATTCCGTATAGCAGATACGGCATCTGTGCTGCCCCCAAATCTGATGAGCCACCACTCTCGCCCGGTTGGGCAATGAACGAAGCAGAGTCCCGATCCGATGATCATCCACAACTGGAAATCCCTCCTGCTCCAATTTCCAGAACAGCCAGTCCAATTTTCCAATATTGCCCTGGACCCCAAGAACCGGGCTATACTCCACCTCCCCTATCTGCTCCAGCAACTCCCCACTCCGCCCCTGATAACCACTCCTGGTGCCAATCTCGTGCGACATCTGGAATTGGAAAAACACAGTCAGTACGGAACTGACAAAAAAACTAGTACAAAACTAGTCTCTTTTTTTTCAATTCACAAATAATACAGAGAGAAGCACGCAAGATATCACTCCTATAAGTTCCTATCTATACATATTCCTACCCCTATATTATTCTAAATATCTAATTCCTAAAATAAGATAAAGCATCATCCATCGTTACTTATCGTAACGTACCTTTCATCATCCATACCGTTCATACTTGCATATTCTATAGTCATAGGTATCCTCATTCTAGAACCATAATAGAACATAAAATACACTTAAAGGTACTTACTTGGAAGCTGCAGGAAGAGGGCTTGATGTGTGTGTAGTGAGATGGTTACGGCTCTGATACCAACCTGTAACACCCGCTTTTTTTTTTTTTTTGACCACCATAAAGCGGTGTTACGTTAACATACTTAGGGCATGTAGACATCATAACGCAGCGGAAAACTTTAAACTTACACCTACATGCACTTTCTATCATTCCTAGCATCATAACATACTTAGCATCATGTCATACTTAGCATCATGTTATACTTTAGCATTCTGTCATCCTTTAGCATCATATCATAGAGTCATAGTCATATTCAAGTACTTAGTAGTAAAGGTAAAGTTCTATCATAAGGCAAGCAAACATATGGTCTCTTGGCCAAGTCACTATCACACACATTCTGCAAAGCCCTCCTGCTGCTTCCTTACTGTTCCTTTGCGTGATCTGCGGTATAAGATAATAAAACTATAAGCACACAGGCTTAGTAAGACTCTTTCCTACTCACTAAAACCGTCTGTCACTTAATCATAAGCATATGAAACATTAGCACTCTTAGCGTTTACTTAGAACATCATCCTTAGCATCACTTAGCATTCATTTGACATGTCATGGACATAGCTTCACCCCATTCATAGCATGGCATAAACATAACCATAAACATTCGGGTATGGCATAATTATTGACATAACATAAACATCGTAAACAATCATAGCATGGCATAATACTTGATATAGACATAAATAAAATCATGACATAAATCTAATTACAATCATGGCATCCCATACTAGCATGAGCATGAACAAAATAATGGCATTCTAACGTAACATAAACATAATTAAACCATGGCATCCTAAACTAGCATAAAATCATGGCATCCTAAACTAACATAACATAGATAAAGTCATGGCATCCTAAACTATCATAAACATAAGTAAAGCATGGCATTCTAAACTAGCATAAAATCATGGCATCCTAAACTAACATAAACATAGATAAAATCATGGCATCCTAAACTATCATAAACATAATTAAAGCATGGCATTCTAAACTAGCATCAAATCATGGCATAAACATAAATAACATCATGGCATAAACCTAAATAATATCATGGCATAAGCTTAAATAATATCATGGCATAAACATAAACAAAATCATGGCATAAACATAAATAAAATCATGGCACAAACATAAATAAAAGCATGGCATACACATAAATAAAATCATGGCATAAACATAAATAAAATCATGGCATGAACATATCTTCATAACATACTTTTCGTAAACATACTTTTCATAACATAATGCATAGCATAAATGGATGCATGTAGCAACTGTGCATATATATATATATAAGGATGCTTAATCTTGAAAACATGCTTTTAAATACTTGAACATAATCATAACATGCATTGGGCCCTGGCTTGTACCACATTCATTCATCATATGCGCGCATCCCTAAGTAAATACGAGGTAGCTAATCTCGACCTACTAGGGTAAGGACAGCTTCATCGGTAGTCCCGAACCGTAAGGACAGCATCATCGGTAGTCCCGAACCGTGGACAGCATCATCGGTAGTCCAGAACCGTGGACCTTACTTAGGTCCGGTACAAGCCCATAAAATAAAATAAATGCTTTCATATGCTTCTTCATTCATCATCATTCATAGCATATTCATTCGTTCATCATTCTTTCATCATCATTATGCCTTAAAGGCATCGTCATGCATAGCATATTCATTCATTCATCATACTTAACCTTCATTCATCATTTCATTCTTAGACATGGCATAGGTACACATCATTCATATAGCATGGCATACACACATAAGCATGGCATACATTCATATCATTCGTAAGACATGGCATACATACATATCATTCATACATCATGGCATACATACATATCATTCCTAAATCATGGCATATGTCTAAACATTCTATGACCTAACGTATATTTCATGACATATAAGCTATAGGTTTAGTTACATGGTATTCCTTCACCTTACTTAAGCATACCTCCTAATTACCTATACCCTAAGGTACTCTAGGGTACCCCAAAAATTCCCAAAAATTATAGTTACTTACTACACATCATAAGGGCACAGTAGATAACATTATCATGATTTTTAACATATTTTTAGACCTTTAAACATGTTGGCCGAAACCCTTGAACTTAAAGTTCTGGTTTTTGCTTCCTCATGTTGGCCGAGACCCTAGGGTGTCCTAGGGTACTCTAAAAATTCCCAAAATTACAGTTAACTTTAAACATCATAAGGAACCAGTAAATAACATTATCATGATTTTTAACATAATTATGGACCTTTAAAACATGCTGGCCGAAACCTTTGAACATAGAAACCTTGATTTTGTTTTCCCTTCAACATTAATCCGAAACTAACCCATATATCATGCCAAAAATCCCCAAAAATTTCCAATTTACTTCTAAACATCATAAGGGAACATCAAATAATATTATCATGATTTTTAGCATAATTATGGACCTTTAAAACATGCTGGCCGAAACCTTTGAACCATAGAAACCTGGATTTTGTTTCCCTTCAACATTANGATTTTTAGCATAATTATGACCTTTAAAACATGCTGGCCGAAACCTTTGAACCATAGAAACCTGGATTTTGTTTCCCTTCAACATTAAATCCAAAACTAACCCATATATCATGCCAAAAATCCCCAAAAATTTCAATTAACTTCTAAACATCATAAGGAACATCAAATAATATTATCATGATTTTTAGCATAATTAAATGGGAAAAAAAAAAAAAAAAAAAAAAAAAAAAAAAAAAAAAAAAAAAAAAAAAAAAATAATCATGATTTTAGCATAATTATGGACCTTTAAAACATGCTGGCCGAAACCTTTGAACCATAGAAACCTGGATTTTGTTTCCTTTCACCATTTAAATCCGAAACTCACCCATATATCCAGCCAAAAATCATGGAAAATGTTGGTAACTATTATACCACAGGTGAGGGAGTCTTACCTTAGATTTCTTGATTTTTAGACCTTGGATGGAAAGAAGGAAGAAGACTTGACCACACCTAGCCCTTGGAAACTTGAGAAGACCTTAGATCTTGGAGGATGAGACTTTTTGTGAAGTTTTCTCAAGGAGAAGTCCTCCTTGAGTGCTCGGCAAGAATGGAGAAGGAAGAGAGGAGCAAATGCACTTGATGGCATGAAGAATGAAACTCCCAAACCCCCTTATTAATCAACCATTAAGGTGGTGAATGAAGAGTTTTCTATGGCCCTTCATCTTCCTCTACCATTTAACCACCATTCACTTCCTTTCCTCACAAGAATTCCTTGCTAGGTGAGTTGGTTAAAGCATTCATTGGTTGTAGAAGAGGTCCAAGGTTCAATCCTTGGCCCATGCACCTTTATTTTTATTTTATTTAATCCTTTTTCTTATTTTCGAAAATTCCCCTTTTATTTCGAAAATTCTCCAAAAATGACCCATAATTTTGCCAATATTCCTAAATAAAATTCTTTTATATTTATATGAATTTTACCCAATTAATACCCATTTTTCGGAGCCCATTTAAGGCCCATTAGTACCTAATTCCTCAAATTAAATAGGAAAATTACACTAATACTTACCCATAATCATGCTAATATGTCCAATTAAATCCTATTTATCTTTATACTAATTTCCACCTAAAATCCACCGATAATTATGGTACTAGCAAGCCCATATAAGGTCCATTAGTGCCCTTTTTCCCAATTTAAATGGGAAAACATGGATTTTCTAGGCCAAAGTTTGTATTATTACCTCTATGTCCTTCGGAGAATTATCTAGACATGCTTAATATTTTAATAAAATATTAAGAGAATTTTCCGGGTCGTTACAGCTTTAAGCTTATTCTTTGATTTCTTAAGCATACTAGTTAAACATGCAATAGCTCTATAACACTTTTCAAGCTCGGGTGAAGTTACCTCTTCATCATCCGAAGATGATGAAGCCGCGTTTGATGAGTTGGAAGATTCATCACTGCTCTCTTGATCTCCCAATGCCATGAGTGCCACATGCCTTGTGCTCTTCTCCTCCTTCTCTTCATCGGATGAGCTAGAGGATGACTCATCCCAAGTGGCCTTCAAGGCCTTCTTCTTCTTCTTGGATTTTTCTTCTTTCTTTTTGGATTTCTCCTCCTTCTTCTTGATTTTTGGACACTCATTCTTGAAATGTCCTTTCCTACCACACTCAAAGCAAGATGCATTAGTCTTATCAAGTTTGAATTCACTAGAATTACCTCTACTCTTGAAGCGTCGACCCCTTCTCATCATCCTTCTCACAAAGTTCGCCATTTCGGATGAAGAGGAGTCGCTGCCATCTTCTTCGGAATCGGACTCGGATTCGGAAGAGGATGAGGATGAGGAAACTTCCTTCTCCTTCTTCTTCTCCTTCTTCTTCTTGTTGGACCGGTCCCCTGCAACTAAGGCAATCCCCTTCTCCTTGGGGCCATTGTTAGCCATTTCATGCAATTCCATCTCACAAAATAAATCATCTAGCTTTACAATGGATAGATCCTTGGATACTTTGTAGGCATCCACCATGGATGACCACAAAGCATTCCTTGGAAAGGCTTTCAAGACATACCTCACAAGGTCGCGATTTTCGACCTTTTCATCAATCGAATGAAGCCCATTGAGGACTTCCTTGAACCGGCTATGAAGTTCACTTACCGACTCATTCTCTTTCATGGAGAGATTTTAGAGTTGGTTGAGGAACAAATCCCTCTTTGCGATTCTTGAGTCTCGGGTGCCCTCATGGAGCTCAATGAGTTTGTTCCACAAGTCCTTTGCACTTGTGAAGGGACCAACCTTGATGAGTTGGTCTTTGTTCATGCCACATTGTAGAGTGACAACCGCCTTCACGTCGGCTTCACTCTTTCGAGTTTGTTCGGCAGTCCATCTCCACGACTCAAGTTCTTTGCCTTCATCAACCTTGGGAGGGGCGAATCCCTCCTTCACCGCAAACCAAGTATTGATGTCCATCTTCAAATAGTATTCCATCTTCGATCTCCAATATTGGAAGTCGGCGCCATCGAAGAATGGAGGTCGAGAGGTGGAAAAACCTTCCCTCAATGCCATCTCGTTGATAACTCTCGGATGTTGAGCCATAAACAGAGCCCCAAGCTCTGATACCACTTGTTGGAAACCGGATGGCTAGAGAGGGGGAGTGAATATAGCCAATCTCTTAGACTTAGACACAAATCAAATTTCTGCACTAAACTTTGTTAGTAGCACAGCGGAAGAAACAAAGGAAAACGAAGCAGTGCAGTAAACCAAAACAGAAATGAAAGCAAACAAAGACAGCTACCACGATCACTAACAAGAGGGTTTACAAGGTTCGGGGATAACTTGCCCCTACTCCTTGGCGTGCCCTTAAGGTGGGCGATCCCTTGATCGTCGGCAGATCAAGCCCCGGAGTTCACCGGATATAACGCAATCTCCTTCTCGGTAGAGAAACCTCTCCACAGCGTTTCAAACAAGGATATAGATTTAAGCTTAATGAAACACATAGAATACTCTTACTCAGCACCTAGCAAGGACAAGAACACAGCGAGCTTATCCCGAGCTCCACCCATCGACGATCTCACGCAAGGACTCCCTCCTTCGTGTCTTCTCACTGTTGGACTCCAAGCTCCTTGTTCTTTCCTCCCAGCACTCACGTAAGAGTTGGTTGCTTCTCGATTGCAGTTGCTTGCTCAAAGTGATGAAGACTTCAGGAACACAGCAAGCAAGTTGTGGAGAAACACAAGGCGCAGCAAGAACTTCAGCAAGCTCAACACTGAAACTGTCGAATAACTTCTCTGGTTCAGCCGAAGTCTTCTCCCCTCTTTTGTTTCTCCACCAAGCATCAGATGACACCATCCCTGCAGCTCCCAGCTGCTCATCTGCCAACGCCAGCTACCACTGAGCTATCCCTGGACTCCCTAAGCTTCCCTCAGTCAAGCTCCAGTCTCAGCTCCAGTCTGCAGCTCGGCCGTTGCAACCTGAGATGGGAAAACGGACAAACCTGCTCCAAGGAAAGCTCTCCATTGACCCTCCTTGAGTGTTTGAATCCTCCCCTGTCACCTGCAGCTCAATCAGACTGTTAGAGCAGTATATCACACAGTAAATCAAAAATCAGAAGCAAATAGCAGCGAATCGGATATGGTCAGGCGCGATCAGAGCGTCTGACAGTGCAGTTTAAATTAAAGTGATCGATCAACGGACCGATCAGAGAGCCTCCTGATCGGTCACCAGACCGATCAAGCTGGGTCCAGACTGATCAGGCTCCGTCCTGATCGATCCCCAACGCTCAATCAGAAATCGCGATTTCTTTGAGATTCTCCTAGACCGATCACCAGACCGATCCCAGGTTGTGGATCGTTCACCGGACCGATCCACCCTTATATCGGGCGATTTCTGAGTTTCTCAGCCCAAGCCTTCTAATCGGTCAACTGACTGATCAGGGGGTCTCCTGATCGATCATCAGTCCGATCAGATCATCACCAGACCGATCAGGCACCGTCCTGATCGATCTTAGTGAGGAACCCGCGAAGCTGGATCGTTCACCAGAACGATCTGCACAGTGATCCTGATCGGTCATCTGATCCTGATCGGTCATCAGACCGATTAGGAGCAGTTCAGCAAGGGAACTCAACCTCACTGCTCGCTCCCTGATCGGTCACCAGACCGATCAGGAGCCAGTCAATGGGTGAAACACATACTCCCTGATCGGTCACCAGATCGATCAGGAGCACCACAGTAGGTTCCCAACCTCATTGCGTGCTCCCTGATCGGTCACCAGACCGATCAGTCATTGCTGGATCGGTCACCAGACCGATCCACGAAGGAGCAGGGTGCCAGATTCCCTGATCGATCAGCAGACCGATCCAGGGACTCAAACCTAGCCCTCCAAGCTAAGTTTTCATCCGCCTTAGCCCTCCAAGCTAAGGATTTTTCACCTAACTCTCCAAGTTGGGAATTTGCACCTAACCCTCCAAGTTAGGACTTTTCACCTAGCCCTCCAAGCTAGGACTTTTCACCCAACCATTCCGAATTAAGACTTTTCCAAACCTAGCCCTCCAAGCTAGGACCTGACCCTCCAAGCCAGGACTTTTTCACCTAATTCTCCAAGATGGGAATTTGCACCTAACCCTCCAAGTTAGGACTTTTCACCTAGCCCTCCAAGCTAGGACTTTTCACCCACCTCTTCCGAATTAGGACTTTTCACACACCTAGCCCTCCAAGCTAGGATTTTCATACCATGTCTGATCCCTGATCAGGACTTGACCATCATCAATAATCATCCACCTAAACTAAAATCGGTGTCAACACCAAAACAACAATCAGGGCCAGACTGCATCAACAAGTTGTTGGTGACTATGGTTGCTCAGTCTTCGATCAGGACGAGGATCAGAGAGGCTCAGGCTAGTGATCAGCATTTGCAGTTCCTAGGTAGCCGGATAGCCTCAGAGCAGCAGATTGACTTTACAAGAGATGACGAGGGTATTCTATATTTTCGAGGGAGATTGTGTGTACCTAAGTCACATCCGGTCATGGATGAGTTGCTTCAGTAGGCTCATCGATCTCAATTTGCTATACATCTTGGCGGAACCCATATGTATCGAGATTTGAGACGTTCCTACTGGTGGAACGGTATGAAGAATGACATCACGGATTTTGTTGTTAGATGTCTAGTGTGCCAGCAGGTGAACGTCGAGCATCAGAGACCTGCTGGATTACTTCAGAAGATCCCTATTCTTGAGTGAAAATGAGAGCACATCACTATGGATTTTGTTATGGGGTTACCGAGGACTCGGAGAAGACACGACGTGATTTGAGTGATCATTGATCGATTAACCAAATCCTCTCATTTCTTAGGGATTCAGAGGACAGATTCACTGGACAAGCTGGTAGAGTTGTACTACCGTGAGATTATCAGACTACACGGTGTCCCTCTGAGCATTATATCAAACAGAGACCCGCATTTCACTTTGCGATTTTGGCAGAGTTTGCAACTGACTATGGGTACCGAGCTTCGATTCAGTATAGCCTATCATCCGCAGACGGACGAACAGTCAGAGCGTACCATTCAAACGCTAGAGGATTTGTTGAGATCTTGTGTTATGGACTTTGGAGGCAACTGGAAGGATCACCTGCACTTGGTTTAAGTTTGCCTATAATAATAGCTATCATTCGGCTATTCAGATGGCACCCTTCGAGGCATTGTATGGTAAGGCTTGCAGGATACCCACCCTCTAGAAGGAGGTTGGGGAATCTCAATTGCTAGGCCCTCAGAGTATTCAGCATGACGCAGAACTAGTCCGTACTATCAGACGTAGGTTGTCATAGGCTCAGGATCGCTAGAAGGGTTATGCAGATCGGAGACGCAGACCCTTGGAGTTCTCTGTGAGCGATCATGTATTCTTACGAGTATCACCCATGAAAGGGGTGAAGAGGTTTGGCCTGCGAGGTAAGCTAGCTCCAAGCTACATTGAGCCTTTCCAGATTTTGGAGTGGATTGGAGCGGTAGCTTATCGTCTGGCACTACCAGTGTCTTTAGCTGGAGTTCACGATGTATTTCATGTTTCCATGTTGAGGAAATATGTACCAGATCCTGCACATGTTTTATCGGAGGTGCTGGTCTCACTTCATCCAAACGCGACCTACGAGGAGGTACCTATGCGGATTCTGGACCACAAGGAGCATCGGTTGAGGAACAAGACAGTCCGGTTGGTCAAAGTTGGTAGGCAGCACCACTCTGATGAGGAAGCTACATGGGAGCTTTGTTGATGCAGTCTGGCCCGATTGTTGTTTTGGTGTTGACAACGATTTAAGTTTAGTTGAATGGATTCGGATTAAGTCCAGGTGGATCGGGAGATCACACGCTGGCATGTGAAAAGTCATAGCTTGGAGGGCTAGGTGTGAAATCTCGGTGAGTGAAGCCGGGTCCTGGTGAGTGAAGTCAGGTGAGTGAAATCCTTGTGAGTGAAGCTTGGTTGAAATCCTGGTGAGTGAAGCCAGGTGAGTGAAATCCTAGTGAGTGAAGCTAGGTTGAAATCCCGGTGAGTGAAGCCGGGTCCTGGTGAGTGAAGCCAGGTGATTGAAATCCTAGTGAGTGAAGCTAGGTTGAAATCCCGGTGAGTGAAGCCGAGTCCTGGTGATTAAAATCCTAGTGAGTGAAGCTAGGTTGAAATCCCGGTGAGTGAAGCGGGGTCCCGGTGAGTGAAGCCGGGTGACCAAAACCCTGGTGAGTGAAGCCAGGTCCTAGCTTGGAGGGTTAGGTTGAAGTCCCGGTGAGTGAAACTGGGCACGGAGTCTTGGTCCGGGGGACTAAGAACGAGTTAGAGAAGGGCTGGAAGCTTGTTCTCGTGACTTCGAGTGGATTTGACCTTGCCTGGATCGGTTCGGTGACCGATCAGGGAAGTTGGCACGAAGTTCCCTCTTGGATCGGTCTGGTGACCGATCCAGCTATGTCTGATCGGTCTGGTGACTGATCAGGGAGCATACAGTGAGTTTGGAACCCCACTACTCGGCTCCTGATCGATCTGGTGGCCAATCAAGGAGTATGCAGTTTCTTTACTGCTCGGCTCCTGATCGGTCTGGTGACTGATCAAGGAGCATACAGTGAGTTTGGGAACCTTACTGCTTGGCTCCTGATCGGTCTGGTGGCCGATCAGGGATACTATTCAGATCGGACTGGTGAACGATCCACAGGATCTCAGAAATCGCGTGGTTCTCCTTATAACCGATCAGGATGACTTCTGATCGGTCAGGAAGCAGCCTGATCGGTCACCAGACTGATCAGGGCACAGCCTGATTGGTCTGGGGACCGATCTGGAGTGTGCAGCAGACTGCTGGATAGGTTTGGGGACCGATATGGAGTGTGCAGAAGACTGCTGGATCGGTCTGGTGACCGATCAGGGTCGTCCCTGATCGGTCTGGGGACCGATCAGGAGCAGAACTTTAATTCAAATAAGTTGTCAGAAGCTCTGATCGCGATTGTTTTATCTGCCGATTCTCTAATACATTGCTGATTTCATGTGATATGCTTTGCTAAGCGTCTGATTGAGTGTGCAAGTGACAGGGATGGATTCAAACACTCAAGGAGGGTCAATGGGAGACTTTCCATCGAGCAGGTTTGACAGTTTTCTTTCTCAGGCTTCAACGGACGTTGGCTGATCTGGAGCTACTGACTGGGGCTCGACTGAGGGAAGCTCAGGGAGTCCAGGTGAGGTCAGGGATAGCTGGGCTGTTGCAGGTGAGAAACTAGCAAGCTCCAGAGGAGCGTCTGACCTGGCGATGCTGGCGATGGCAGCAGGTTAAGTGGTGGCTGGGAAGAAGAGAGTAGTAGAGATCTCTTCTGTTCTTGCTACAACTCTTGAGCTCCTTGGACGACAACTCTGATCCTGCATCTTGAAGCTTCTGAAAACTTGAGCATCCTTTGAAGCTTCTGCATACTTGAGCGCTTGGAAGAAGAAACAAGGAGCTTGACGAGTCCATCAGCGAGAAGACACGAAGAAGGGAGTTCTTGCATGAGATCTGTGCTGAGTGGAGCTCGGTGAGGAGTTCGCTTGTGTTCTTGCTATCCTAAGTGCTCTAAATCTACAATAAGTTCAAAAACTTGTGGGTGTCTGGCTACATTCACCCCCCCCCTCTTTAGCCATCCAAGGTCCAACAAGCTTGAGGATACAATCAGAGCTCACTATCCTCATCTATTTACCTAAGATGTGTATGGTTGAGTTGCATTCAGTATTTATATTATATCTATGTTGTTGATACATGTTGTAGTTGACTAGTATCTGTTGTGGTTGACTAGTATCTGTTGTGGTTGACTAGTATTTGTTGTGGGTATACTAGCAAAATTTGGGGATCATATCTTTGTTAGTGGAGGAGAATGTTAAATACCAAAAAATTAGGGGAAAATTTCAAAATTAGGGGTCTAGTTGGAATTATTCAAATTTGGAGGGTCTTTTTACAAAAAGCCAAAACAGATAAAAACCCAAAAGTTTCCTCACGTAATTCATTTCCCTTTTCCCGTTTCTTTTTCCCCCGATCGAGCAGTTTCCCCTTCGTCTGCATTTCTGCCCGGACGTCACACGCATCACGCGCGAGCCGTTCCTCGTCGCCGAAGCCATCACAAGCGTCCCCTTCTCCTTCTTCTTCTTTCGTCTTCTCCGGTGCGCACGAACAGGGTGGAACCCTAGCTGACGCCGCGCCTCCCGCCGCCTCTACTTGCCTCTGTGTCGACGACCGCTCGACGCCACAGCTTCTTCCCCCTCATCGATCGCTACCGGTTTCTCATCACCCAAGGCCAAGCCATCGTCGAGTCCGTCGACCACGAGAGGAGAAACCCTAAGGTAACGATTGTTTCCAATGCTTCTTTCAAACTAATAACTTTGATCAAGAACTGAGTTATTAGTTTTGATAGAACCTAGTTAGGCGCGTGTATGCAGCATGAGTGGGTTTTATGATTAGTGTTACTGCTATATTTTGTGAGTGATTATACTGTGTGATGCGCTTGAAGCATCGAGCTTAGTTAGTTTAGCACTGGTATTATTTTGTAGGTAGTAGTTTCTGCTTAGTTGGTTGTCAAGATCATAAGCTAGATAATCTTAAATTTTGTTTTTATATGTCGTATAAGTTATATGTCATGTATAAGATGATTCGATTTAGAGCATGTTGTAATTAGGATATATCCTAATCAAGTTTGGTAGTTTATTTGGTTAATTTATTTAATTTTATAAATAGCTAAATTTAGTCCTTGATACATGATCTTGACTTTGGACTTGCACGGTTGATCGTGGGAGATTCTTTTCTCGTATACGTTCTACATAAATGCGGGTACTTCTCCTTTGTAGTCTTGTAGTTGTTTTACCTTAATGCATGGCTTATTATGTCTGAATAGGTCTGCTTGACCTTCATATTTGTTGTTTGTTATTTTAATATCGCCGTTAATACTTTCTTTGTTTGACCTTCGAGTTTAAATCAAAAATTCATATTCGTACAGTCTCTCGTTGATTTTCTATTTCTATAAAGTACTGCTCGTACGCGAGTACATAGTTGTTCATTAAACACCACTAGGATGGTTGGCATTAGAGACACCTTACCTAGTAGTTTAGTTGCATATTCGTTGTTTCTCTGGTTGGTTTCTGGTACTTGTTGTTTATATCATTACATCGTTGTTATTCGGTTGTTTGTATATTGGTATCATGCACCATACATGCACCGTTGCATACTGACGACTGTTGGGCTTCCATATGCTTAAGTCATCGTCAGTCATCTAGTTGCTTTGTCACTCAACCACTTGTTGTGGTAGTTGTTAGAGTGGGAGCAACCGTCCTATTATGTCACACTCAACCACTCATGTATAGTGTGTTGGTGCAAGATGCATCAATGATGTCTTCTTCTAAGTGTTTCGATGTTTAACAATATACTTAAGTTAGTAATATATGTTAGACATAGTAAGGGTTAGTCAAAATGATCAAGGGTTAAACCAAATAGGACCTATGTTTGGTAGGATAAACCCAGGTTGATCAGGTTGACAAAAGGTTAGCCAAACAAGATCTGATGTTTGGCAGAAACCAAAACCCAGGGTTAGTTAAGGTGACCAAGGGTTAGCCAAACAGAACCTGATGTTTGGCAGGGTGATCAAACCTAGACTTAATCTGGTTAATACACTAAGGTTTGATCAATTAGAACAAGGGTTCGCTAAAAAGGATCTGATGTTTAGCAGAAAACCTAGGGTTGGTCAGTTAGACCAAGGAGTAAGCCAAACAAGACTTCATGTTTGGCAGAAGAGAAGTCTAGTCAGGATTAATATGACTAGCAAAAGAAGTCTTTATCAAAGCGAAGCAAAGTCCTAGTTAACCTAGGCACGAAGTCCTGGTTCGTGGAATTGGGTAATAAGTCCTGACCGAGGGATGGGCACCAAAGACCTGACCGAGGGTTGGGCACGAAGTCCTGGTTCGTGGAATTGGGCAATAAGTCCTGGCCGAGGGCTGGGCACTGAAGACCTGGCCGAGGGTTGGGCAATAAGTCCTGGTCGTGGGCTGGGCACAAAGTCCTGGTTCATGGAATTAGGCAATAAGTCCTCGTCGTGGACTGGGCATCGAAGACCTGACCGAGGGTTGGGGAATAAGTCATGGTCGTGGACTGGGCACCGAAGTCCTGATCCGGAAGATCGGGCAAAAGTCCAATCGGAGGAGCCGGTTGGCAAACTTCTCCTGAGAGGAGTAGGCGAGGGGGCGCTCTCCGGGAAGGGAACATTAGGCGTCGATTCGACCTAGGGTTTCACAAGAAATCCAAAGTCAGAACCAATCATTAAGGCTATGATTATATATTTGTTTGTCTTGTGTTTGTGTATCTTGCAGGTAACTAGAGTTGGAGGCAAGGCAAGTGAGAAAACACAAGATGGCCTGGAAACTGCTTCCACGGCGCCCCCATTAACCAGGGCGCCCCATGCTTCCAAGCGCCCTGGATGCCAGGCGCCTGGATGGTTCCAAGTGCCCTAGAAGGTCTAGGGTGCCTTGGACAGTTGCTCTTATCAGCAGCGCAAAGTTCGCGATTTCGGATGATTTTTTGACCGAATAGAGGCGCCTCAAAGGCTCTAGGGCCCTCGAGATGATGCTATAAAAGGGGTTTCGACCCCTCAACTCAGAACATCACTTGCAACATTATTCTAAGCATTCTGAGCAAAGAAAAAGCGCTAGAGACGAAATTCTGCGACCAAGGAGGCTCCAGGAGGAAGTGCACTGCACTTCGGACTTCTAGAGTGGCCGGGTCTTCGACTTTTGTTTGGTTTGCTTTTCATTTTCAAGTTAAAGTTATTTACTATTGTTTTTCTTGTAACTCTGAACTGTAAGACGGGTTTCTCCGCCTCCGGAAAGTCCGGAAAGGAGACCACTAGTGGACGGACACTATCCATAATTAAGCCTTGGATGTACTAACCCTGGGGGTTGGGAACCAAGTAAATCCCAAGTGTACGAGTGTCGTTTATTTTCTTTTGTTTTATTATTTCCACTACTACTAACTCTCTGATTAGAACAAACGAACGAGCATCGAAGTTTTCGACGAGTTTTCGAAAAAAATTTCAAGTCGATATTCACCCCCCCCCCCCCCCCGCCTCTATCGACGGCACCGGTCCTATATAGTGGATGTTGGAGTTGTAGGCAAACAGTTGACACCCTCACCGTTGTTTCCGAGGGATATCAGAGCTGTTGATAGCTCCCCCTATATATCGGGCTTTTGGAGTAGTTGGCTCTCCAATATCCTTTCCACTCAACAACATATATCTGTGGTATTCATTGGAGTGCGTACAACCCTACCCACTCGGCCACACAGATGTGATGTATTGGCGGCTTGACTGGCGTTAGGGTGGCACATGTCATTGCATCATATGCATCTATTGCATTATGCATTTTCTTGTGTTTGTTGTATTTATATGAGTTATGGTTGCTGCATTTGGTTGACATGCATGCTTGTTGATACTATATTATCTTGTGTGTTTTTACGTTGTGAGATGCATGCTTTCGTGTCCTCTATTTCCTAGAGACTGTACATCGTTGCTATATACTGTTACATATATCTTTATGATGTCATGATATTGTCTATTCATATACCCGCAGAGTCCGCCCGGACTCACCACCTCTTCTTCCTATTTTTGTTTTAGGTAGTAGGCAGATGCACTATTTGGAGCTAGGAGAGGATCCAGTTGTCAGTCTCATAGTATTGAGTCAGTTTGGAGATTTTGTACTCTCCGTTTTTATCTACTAGTCTAGTATTTATTTTTATTTATCCGGTATCGTCTTAGCAACTTTTTATTTATAACTTGTTGGTCTGGTTTGTTCATTTTTTTTGATATTCGGACTCTCTGCTATTTTAAATTTGCTTTAAATTATTAACTGCGTGGTTGTGGATTTGCTTACTATTGTAATGTCAGCCGTGTGTGGCTGAACTATATTTATGTGGTGTGTATGTATATTTGTCTCAACTTGTCTATCATATAGGGAAGATGTTATTTAATTTTCGAGCAAATATGAGTATCTGGGAGCGTGACATACATAAGGTTATATGACTATATAATATTGTTGTTTATATATTATAGTTTTCAAATTGGTGTGAGAAAATCTTTTAAATGAACCGTACAATTAGTATTATAGTTTTATTTATTGAATTTGTCCCATACAAATATACCACTACAGGATTATATAATACAGCAGTAGAGTAACTAATTACTATTTTAGATATTTATAATTCGATCTTTAATTATAATATATTTTTTAAAAAAAATCATTCAAATAGGACATAAATACTGAGACGCTAGGCTTCTAGACCACCTACCATGAGCACTTTTCGATTTACCCTGGTGACCGGTAAAAAACTACCATGAAACAAGGTCAGCAATCATCCTAGATTCGTCTGCTACCTTGTCTAACATTTTTATATTACAAATTAATTACTCATTAATACAAAATTATTTCTGAAATTCACTTTATACACTACAAACAAAAATATAGGGTGTCCTATTAATTATATCATAAACAACTCCAACAAGATCATATTATAGTAATAATAACACAACATTGCCATTACACATATCACAATACCATATAATAGAACGAGCAAAGTAGATAATAATATATATTAACGAATATTAAAAATGTAAATTAGTTAGAATAGAAGAAGCCTATACATAATCAATAAAGAAACAACAAAAGCAAAACCATAAGGCATTTGGGGCGTGAGCAGAGGCAATAGTAGGCTTTTGACTATGGTAGAAAAAAAACTCAGCAGACTGTTTAACTAAAACTACAGTTACCAATTTCACTATGCTTGAGAGGGGATTGTGCTCACCACAGAGGACAGAGCAATTAACTCATACATTTCATCCATGTCTAGCTTGTACAGTTCAATAAATCAAATTGCTATGGCTGTAATCCAGCAACTAGTGCTTTTTCTTCTGCTCGTCGAGGATGGCTTGCTTGGGAATGAGGAAGGCATCCCAAATGGAGCTTCCACCATTCCATACAGTGGCTGAGAGCATCAAGACCTGAAAAGCTAAATGCATCTCGTAGGACCGGAAGATGGGAACACTGAGAGCCATGGTTGCTGCTGTAAAGATAGCCTGGATCAAAATGTTCGTGGTGGGTCGATTTTTGTCACCGAGAAGGCTGCTTAAGCTCCACCAAATGTCTGCCTTTTGAGCCTTCTTTGGTAGTTCCCTGTGCATCAACAAAAAGATCCAAATTGCTTTAGGTGAAATAAAATAAGAATTGGCCTGCTGTCTTACACTGTTCCTAAGGGCGGTGCCTAGGACCGCCTAAGCGCCGCCTAGGCGGTAGGCGGCTGCCCACTGCTCCGACTTTTGCAAAGGCGACATCGATGGGCGTTGCCAAATTAGTCGGCCGCCTAGGCAGCTAGGCGCCACTTAGTCGCAGAGCGGCCGTCTTTTTTTCTTGCGAAAAAGCCTTCCCAACTGATTTGTTGTAGGGAGGTTTTCGCGACAAACAGAAACCTGCCGAATCGATTAGTCGTTAGATTGAACACTATCAATCGATTGAGAAAGATTTTTCGCAAGAAACAGAATGCTGCCAAATCGATTAATCAATCGTTTCGAACAGTAATCGATTGCAATTGGTGACAAAAAAGGGTTTTACTTTTTAAATATTTAGGCTAGGGTTTTGAAATGAGCCGCCGCAGCCACTGTAGCTCCCCCCCCCCCCCCCTCCTCCTTTATTCTTCTCCGTCCAAGAGTTCTAAGCTCTCCTTTTCTTCATCTCCGTCAAAGAGCTCCGGAAGTTCCAACTCCCAACCCAGCAATTCACGAGTTGCGACAAAGGAAGTATTCTCGCGTGTGACAGGTATTTTTCATTTTTTTTATTTGTTTCTTCATGCTCACAACTCAGTGACTTCTTGCTCTAGCCTCAAAGCAATTTATCTAAGATGAACATACTTGATTCTTCAATCTTCCTTGTTGTTTGTTTTTTATTTTCATGTGAATAAGGTATCTATGATGAAATAAAAATATGAAATATTTTTATTCTCAGAAAATAACAATTGCTATTGAAGTATTGATATTTATTATTTGATAATTATTTATAATTGATAATTTTAGACTTGTGTACTATGTAGTAAAATATAGGATACTATATCTTCTGAAGCATCTAATTTAATGTCGATAATTGATACCCCTTTGAAGCGTAATTCGAATGATGTTGGATGGGAATTTACGGACTTAGTTGATCCAAAAAAGTTGGATAAGTTGAAATGTAAGTTGTATGGCAAAATTACTAGTAGTGGGATTTATAGGATCAAACAACATGTTGCCAATATTAAAGGAAATGTTTCCCCATGTAAAAAGTCTTCAGATGAGGATAAAATAAAGTGTAAGAATATCATTGAAGAAGCAAGAACAAAAAAGAAACAAAAGAATATGAATGAAATGGAGATGAGAGAAGTTGTTCTTGAAGAAAATGAGGAAGATGAAGGTAGTCTAGGGACAAAAAGAAACCCGCTTACTCTTTGCCCTATGGACCGATTTTCAATCTTAATTGAGTGGAAGTAAGAAGACAAAACAACAACAACAAAATATCATTGATGCACTTTGGAAGCAAAGGACACATAGTGTGTACCAATATTTAGCTCGATGGTTGTACGACTCTGGGATTCCTTTTCATGCCATTGACAATGATAGCTTCAAGAGGTTTGCGAAAACGGTTGGTCAATTTGGCTTGGGTTATCGTCCTCCAATTCAGTACCTATTAAAAGAGACCTTATTGAAGGAAGAGGTAGATAGAACAAAAAGTATAATAAAGAAGCAAGAAGAAGAATGGGTTTTAAATGGGTGCTCAATTTGACCGATGCTTGGACCCACCGAAAAAAAAGAAGTATCATGAATTTTTGTCTCAATTGTAAAGAAGGCACAACTTTTCTTTCTTCTAGGGAAGCATCAGATGAAGCACACACTGAGAATTATATATTTGAATATGTAGACAAGTGCATTGAAGAAGTTGGGTCCCAAAGTGTAGATCATGTAGTAACAAACAATGCTTCAAATAATATGGCAGCAAAAGATTTGTTGAAGGAGAAGTTCTCCGTCAAAGAGCTTCTAAGCTCTCCTCTCTTTTCTTCGTCTTCGTCAAAGAGCTTCTCCCAAGTCCGAAAGTCCCAACTCCCAACCTAGCAATTCACGAGTCGCGACAAAGGAAGTATTCTCGTGTGCGACAGGTATTTTTCATTTTTTTTTATTTTTTTCTTCATGCTCACAACTCAGTGACTTCTTGCTCTAGTCTCAAAGCAATTTATCTAAGATGAACATGCTTGATTCTTCAATCTTCCTTGATTTTTGTTTTTTTATTTTCATGTGAATAAGGCATCTATAATGAAATGAAAATATGAAATATTTTTATTCTTGAAAAATAGCAATTGTTATTAAAGTTGTTAAATCCGACACTTTTGATAGGTTCCGGAAATTTTCGGAGAATTACCGGATAGGTTCCGGGGCTTCCGAGTCCTTGGACACAAATGTAGGGATCAAAATGTAATAAAACTAATAATTACAAGGGCTATAGCGTATATAACCTTAAGCCTAGGGGTGATTTTGCAATTAGACGAAAATAGGATGGACTAAAATGCAAAAATGCCAACCTATATCCCTTGACCTAGCCCCGGCCGAACACCCTCACCTCACGCGAGCCGCCTCCACTCCCGATCGAGACTCGCGTGCCCTAACCCGACGTCGCCCTTCCTCCTCTCGTGCCCTAGCCGAAACCACACCAGACGCCTCCCTAATCCGTGAGTCGCAGCCACAGCCAAGCGTCGCCTCCCTCTTCTCTCGCGAACCCCAGCGGCAGACGACTTCCCCACGCGCGCCGCTGACCCTTCCTTGCTCTCGACTGGTGACCGGCGATCCATTCAGTCCTCGCCCCCTGTTGGGAATCCTAGCCTCGCCGACCCCTCCTTTCGGTTACCTTAGGAGTATCGTTGCCTCCCCTTGCGTGAGCAAGCCATCGCTGGAGTTGGGGGAAATCTTTTGGGGGCACAGTGAGCCAACGTTGGTGGTTGGCCAAGGTTGTCACTGTGATCGACCGTCTATTGAAGAGGTGAGTTCGTGTGCTCCTTAGATTACTTTCTGCCTCAATCGCCTCAGCCCAAGCGCAATGGTTGATAGATGATGCTTCAATTGATCCATATTTTGCAGCTCACCAATCGATCAGTTGTTGTTGTCGACGTCTACTTCCTTACTGAGGTCCACTACCAAGGAAGAGGATTAATCAAGGTATATGAGTAATTATTAGATTGAGTTGTAGTTTAATTTTGGTTTTGGTTGGTGTGAGTGATCTGCCGTGTTCCATTGATCTGCCGAGTGTGGTTGCTAAGCATGAACTTGGGGTTTGGTTTTGTTTTGGATTGGTCAGAGATCTGTTATGATTTTCGATTTGGGGATCGGCTGGAGGTGTTAGGGCTGGTATTGTCTATGTTTGGTTTGCTCTCTAGGGTCAAGATAATGGATTAGCTTGTTCATTTTTAGCAGAAATGTTGTGAGGTGGATTTTGTTTCGGTTTTGGCTTTAGGGAAATGTTGATCTGACTTCTAGAATGAATATGCTTGTTTCAGATTTTGGAGAGTTTCCCTCTGTTCTTGTTTGAATGTTTACTACGAGCATCCGGTTGGAAAGGAAGATGGAATGAGCTGGGAGTGATTTGGTTGAAGATCTTGTGGTTTTGCTATGCTCTGCTACCTAGCCGTGAGCAATCTGTTGAATTGGTTTTTGGAATTGGATTGTAATTGGAATTAGGTGTTAAGCTTTAATTCGTTGATCTTGCTAATGATCTTGGTAATGCTTTGTTAGGGAAATTCATGTCGGAATTGGTGATCACTTGGGTTAAACCGGGATAAACCCTAACTTGGGTCACGATTCAACCTAAACAGAAATTAATCACTAATTAGGGTTAATTAGTGACAATCACCTTTAGGATGGTGATAATTGGGTTTGTATCGTGTTTAGCTAGTTATCAGTTGATTTGATAATTATGAACTATATCCTTTGATACAGGATGTTGATTGGTTCAGACGTATAGACGCGGAGGTTCTTTCTTGGGCACAGACTTCACGTTGGAGGCGGGTACCCTTTGACTTATCTTTATGATATTGTCATCTTTTATGCATAGACTGTTATAGATAGCAGTAAGATCATACGCTATCCCTGTTTATTATGCCTGTTTTGGATACTTGTTATTTATCCCTGTTTATTATGCCTGTCCTGGATACCTGTGGTTTATCCCTGAGTTATTATGCTGTTAGTTCCATACAGTATCAGGTAGTGTTATATCTATATGTATGCTTAGAGATCGTGATGTATCTCCTACCTTTGACCTTGAGGGATCTGTAGTTTTCGGCCAGTATACCTTGTAGGTTACCTGTATTTCCTGTTATAGGATTTCAGACTGAGACCTAGTATACTGAGGACTTGGGAGAGAGGTATGTGTATCTATCATACACCATCCTTGCATTGTTGCATGCCGACGATCAGCGACTCCCTTGTGGTTGAGCCTATCGTCTTCCGGTACATGATATGCACACACGGCCACTCATGGGTTAGTGGATACCGTTGGGTGTGTGCATTTGCTCTGTACTGCTCCGCTCGACCGCTCAGGGGTAGTGGTTTCGGAGCGTGGTAGCAGGCGGAGATCCCTTCTCTTTCCATAGACCAGAGGAGATGAGAGCGACGCTCCCTCATAAATACATGAGGTAGGGGGTGGTCCCCCGCCAGCATCCTGTCCACTCGGTCACTCAGGAGCAGTGATAGCAGGGTGCGTACAGTGTCACAGCTCTACCCACTCGGCCGACACAGTATCGCCTGTCTCGGTGGCTTGACTGGAGTTAGGGGGTGACCATGGCATTGCACCATGTGCATATTTTGCATCGTGCATTGTTTGCTGCACTTGATTGCTGCACTTATTTGACATGCATATTCTGGAGACTTGTTTATCTGAGATTATATGTCTATTGATATTCCCTTGGTACTTATTACCCTCTTGTTCAGGTTAGATGGTTTCTGGTATGTATCTACCTCAGTATTTTCAGTACCAGTATTTCCCTATTGTTGATATGAGACCGTATTAGCGGAACTCTTATTGTATTATAACTTTCTATGCATAACTGTTGGGTATTCGCTGAGCTATGGACTCACCCCGTTGCCATACATTTTATTTCAGGTTGATGCCTGCCAGGAGATCCCTAGCAGTCAGTCCCCAGCTCGAGAGGAGCTTTGCTTTGTTTTAGTTCATGTTGTTTTTCGGTTATGGACCCTGTAGTATATACTTTGCTTCCGTTGCCATGTTTTGAACATGTATTCATGTTTTATTCGATGGTATTGTACTTTTGAGTCCTATGTTGGACTTTGTGGGATTTCGGCTTTGTTCCTGCCCCCTGGCAGCTCAGGTGAGTTCGTATTTTGGTTTTACGACGGTTATAGTTATATCCCTGTTATTCTGCATGGATTTGAGGCCTGAGGTCATTTAACTGCGTGGTTGTGATATATATTTATCTGTGTGTTTGTGTAAATTGTCCGCCGGACAGGGGAGGTGCTGTCCGATTCTCTATTGGATCAGCAGCTCCTGGGTCTCGGGGCGTGACAAAAGTATTGATATTTATTATTTGATAATTATTTATAATTGATAATTTTTGGCTTGTGTACTGTGTAGTAAAATATCGGGTACAATATCTTCTGAAGCATCTAGTTTAATGTCGACGATTGATACCCCTTTGAAGTGTAATTCGAATGATGTTGGATGGGAATTTACGAACTTAGTCGATCCAAAAAAAGTTGGATAAGTTAAAATGTAAGTTGTATAGCAAAATTACTTGTGGTGGGATTTATAGGATCAAACAACATGTTGCCAATATCAAAGGAAATGTTACCCCATGTAAGAAGTCTTCAGATGAGGATAAAGTAAAGTGTAAGAATGAAGAAGCAAGAATAAAAAAGAAACAAAAGAATATGAATGAAATGGAGGTGAGAGAAGAAGTTGTTCTTGAAGAAAATGAGGAAGATGAAGGGAGTCTAGGGACAAAAAGAAACCCGCTTACTCTTGGCCCTATGGTCTGATTTTCAATCTTAATTGAGTGGAAGTAAGAAGACAAAACAACAACAAAATATCATTGATGCACTTTGGAAGCAAAGGGCACATTGTGTGCACCAATATTTAGCTCGATAGGTGTACGAGCCTGGTATTCCTTTTCATGCCATTGACAATGCTAGTTTCAAGAGGTTTGCGGAAACAGTTGGTCAATTTGGCTCGGGTTATCATCCTCCAATTCAATACCTATTAAAAGAGCCCTTATTGAAGGAAGAGGTAGATAGAACAAAAAGTCTATTAAAGAAGCAAGAAGAAGAATGGGCTTTAAATGGTTGCTCAATTTGACCGATGCTTGGACCGACCGAAAATAAAAGAAGTATCATGAATTTTTGCGTCAATTGTAAAGAAGGCGAAATTTTTCTTTCTTCTAGGGAAGCATCAGATGAAGCACACACCAAGAATTATATATTTGAATATGTGGACAAGTGCATTGAAGAAGTTGGGCCCCAAAGTGTAGTTCAAGTGGTAGCGGATAATACTTTAAATAATATGGTAGCAAAAGATTTGTTGACGGAGAAGAGGCCACATATATTTTGGACTTTATGTGCAACTCACACAATGAATCTTATGCTTCAAGGAATTGGGAATCAACCTAAGTTCAAAGGGGTGATTGAGAAGGCAAAGAGCTTGACAATTTTTATTTATGCGCATCACAAGACATTGTCATGAGAAAGTTTACCAAAAAAAGGGACATAGTTAGGCCGGGAGTAACACGATTTGCAACCACTTTTCTAACTTTGCAAAGCTTGACGAAGAAGAAAAGTGAACTAAGAGCTATGGTTGCTAGTGAAGAATGAAATGCATGCAAACATTCAAAGAGTGCAAAGGGGAAGGTGGCATCTAATACCGCTATGAGTGTCTCTTTTTGGAATGGGGTAAGTTTTTGCTTGAAGGTGTTTGCCCCTTTAGTTAAATTGTTTCGTATTGTTGATGGGGATAAGAAACCATCTATAGATTATGTCTATAGAGAATTACTTAGAGCAAGAGAGGAGATTAAAGTGGCATTCAAAAATCAAGAGTTTCACTATCATCCGATTATTGATATTATCGATGAGAAAAGTCGTAATCAGCTTGATAGTCCACTACATTTGGTAACCTACCTCTTGAATCCTTATTACTCCTTCAATGACTGGAGCATAGGAAGTGACGAAGTTGTCACGAATGGATTTTTTTACTTGTGTTGAAGCATTCTTTCCCAATAATATTGATAGCCAAAGTGAAGTAGTAAATGTGGAGTTGTTGAAGTATATCAACAAAGCAGGAGGATTTGGAAGAGCATTGGCTATGGTGGGATGCACAAAAAATGATGAGAAATATGATTTGGGTATGAACTAAGAACTAAGTAATAATTGCTTACTTTATTTTGTAATTTTTAATTTTTTTATTGCTTGTTTCTTGATTTTGATTATTGTTATTATTTGATTTGTTTTTAACTTTTTATTTAGTTGAATGGTGGCATCTTTTTGGAAATGGTGTACGTAAATTGCAAAAGATGGCAAGGATCTTTTTTTAACTACAAGTTCTTCCGGTTGTGAGAGAAATTAGAAAACTTTTGAGGAGGTAAATACTTAATTACTTATAACTTATTGTGTACTACTACTAACTACAAACAATATTAATATTTTTTAATGTAGATCCACACCAAGAAAAAAATAGGCTAGATACCAGAAGGTTGAACTTAGTCTATGTTCAATTCAATGCCAATATCATAAACAAAAAAGGAAGACATGAAGAAAAATGAGTTGATGTGCTACTTGCTAGTGAAGCAACTATGGCACAAGGATTGATTGTTGATGGTGGAGATGAAGATGTTGTGCCAAATATTGAAAATGTAAGAGAACTTCACGAAAAAGAATTTGTATCGGATGAAGAAAAGGAAGATATCATGGATTTTGAGTTTGAATCCGATACAAAGGAAGTTTTGGAGAAATATGGAAATGAACTAGAAGAAGAATTAAGGATATAGAAGGATTATATGATTTTACGAGTTATTTTGGGTACTTTTGTTATTTTCATTGTATGTTGGAGTTGAACAAATTAATATTTTGATTTTTTATTATAATTTTATTTCTTTCTTGTCAGTTTTTATATTTTATTTCCATTGTAGTTGAATTTTCATTGTAGTTGAATGTTGAATTGTTGATTGTTGAAAATTGAAATCAGATTATGCAGCAGTTTCAGAATCGATTGGCCGATTAATTGAACATTGTCAATCGATTGGCCAAGCGATTGGCATGAGTTTTTGCGAAAAACAGAAACTTACTGAATCGATTAGCCGATCGATTGACCACTTTCAATAGATCGGCTAATCGATTGGCTTAGTTCCGCCTAGGCGCTAGGCGACGGGTGACCATCCGCCTACCACCTAGCGCTTTTTATAACACTGTTGTATTATAACAACTTCAATGAAATTAAGTATATGCTAAGCTCATAATCCTGATCTACAAATGATAATTAAGACAAACCTATAAGAAGTTATGACCTCAGGGTGGTCACTAATTAGCAGTTGCTGCCAGCTCAAGGCATCGGCAATGAGGAAGTAGATCAGGAGTTGCCACAGGGTGTACGCAGCCAAAGGAACCGCAAACAACCATGTCCATAGGAAGGCATTCTCCTCCACCTCAGGCCATGCTACTGTTCTGCCTTGAGGGCTCATAGGTTCTGGATTCCACCACCTGACGGTGAAGAAAACAATTCCTGAAATGAAACTTTATGCATGAAGTATTTGTAGAATATTCACATAGTTGTTAATTATGATTCTAATAACAGCATATATATTACCAGGTAGAAGATGTATAAGAACACCAACAATTTTATCAATGGAGCTGAAAACAAGGCTGCAACGGCGAACTACCAATGCCCAAGCCAATGGCCCCTGTTAAAAGCTATTTAGATTTAATTCACTATTCAAGATGATGAGAAATTTTCACTTCAACGATCTTCATTCAATGTTTGTAAAACTTGTGAAATATAGCCAGGGAAGTTTGAAAAAGCAATTCTTTTTCTAAATGTCCGAGAGAAAATTTGTAAAACTGGGGACAAAATGAAGTTATCCTAAGATGTACAATAGAAAATTCATAAGGGAGTTAAAACTTCTTGCCTCTGCAAATGAAAAACAAACCATGAAAAGCTTTTCATTCTTGGGATAGAAGAGGATCATGACCAAAAAGAATGCGTTTGCATAGTAGCAGAAATCCTGTAAAAATTTTATAGATAGACTTGTGCTCAAATATCTGCGTATAAGGCGCCTAAAAGGATATTGTGAACTTATAATTTTAAAAAAATGAAGTTTGCAAGCTCACCAGGAGATAATAATGCCATTTCTTGGATAGATAGTAAACCCACCTTAGAGGAACCACTATTATATATAGCAAACAATAAATTAGTGGAACATCTTGGGGCCCTGTTCACCAACATGACAGTATCATTTTAATATTCTTAAATAAAATGTTTTATTTAATATAGGCCTCAATTTATTTCTACTTACATGCACCAAGTATGAAGCAGAAAGCACCATATACAAGAACACCCAACAAATATGTCGCCTAAATCAAGTAAATTATTGTTGTTAACTAATCATGGTATATACATACAAGTGACAGACTAAAGTATTTTATTGTTAAAAAAAGTTAAAAGTTTTTCCTAATTTCTTACAATGATTATAATCTGAATTGAAGTTGGTGGTAAAGTAAACTAACACATGTAAGCTAAATGCCATTATTCTTTTGTAAATGCTACTACAGTTACTATCTACGTACTTTTATCATTTTTTAAGTGTATATGTTTTATTAAAATGGCATTGAACCTCTTTTAATGAAAATAAAGAAATTACAAAAAAGTAATAATAACAGCATTGCTACCTCGCATTCTCTTTTTCTGAAAAGAATTTAAGATTTACTATTATGTATTTCAATTTGAAAGTTTAAATGAAAAAGAAAGACACAACTAGGTCCGCCCACCTAGTTTTATTGACTTTGTCAATTCTCTTGGCTCCACAATACCATCGCCCTTATCTTACCACTAGCTTGTCCTACACACCTATTTGACTACCTTTATCGACTCATTTGGCTTTGCTCGAGCTGTCTATCTTGCCTAACTCTATCATTAGCCCACTTGTCCACCCTCATTGACCTAAGTGATTTATTTAATTCAATCAACCCAACTAACACAATCGACCGCTAATTTGTTTGGCCTATTTGACTCACACATTGCCCAATCATTTCATTTAAATCATCCCACAATATCAACCCGACTGGTCCCCTCAAAACTTAAATTTAACATAGAAAGAAAGACACAATAAAACTCGTCCAGGCCTATTGACTCTATCAATCCACTTGGTTCATTCGACGTCATCAACTCATCTTCTCACTAGATTGCCCTATGCCCCTATTTGACCAGGTCTATCAACTCACTTGGCGTTGCTCAGCCTATTCAGCTTGCCGAATTATGTCATCCCATTTGTTCACCCTTGTTAACCTAAGCCACTTATTTAGCTCAATCAACTCAACTAACACAATAAGCCCACCTAATTTATTTGGCCAAATCTACATAATTGACTCACACAACCTTCTCATTTCATCTAGATCATCCCACATATCGACTCGATTGGTTCCCTTAGCCCACTCAGTTCATTGGTCTAACTAGATCAATTGTTTGTTCATCCTTACTAGGCATATCTACCCAACTAGGCTCATTTGGCTCACCAATTCAAGCGATTAGTTTAATTGACTCAATTACCTCAATTGTTTGTTCATCTTGGCTATGCACATTTAGCCCAACTAGCATATCCGTCCCAAGTAGACTTGTTGATCTCGATCAAGAGAATCAAGCTTACCTTGATCTGGAGAGACTGCTATGTTACGATACTAAAGATTTAATTTCATATATGAATGAATACAAGGTACTGGCCGCCAAGACAGGAAGGATGTTTGTAAATGAAGAACTTTCCAGTAAGTTTTACAGAAAAATGCCACCTCTCATCGACAGTTACCTTGAGAAGAAATTCCAAGAGAAGCATCGAGGAAATACCATTGGCGTATTACCTCGAATACATCATGCATACCAGAAATTAATGGAGATGTGTAAACAAGCATCTCTTCAGAGAAGTTTAAAGGACCTTCAATTTTGTTCCAAATGCAATATTACCCCAGCGACAGACTTCGGGAGCAGCAAGGTATGATTTACATATAATTGATAATTATGAAATCAGCCCTGGGGATAGGGCCTTGCTCTCTACAGGCATAGCAGTGCAAATTCTAGATGGACACTATGGGAGGATAGCTACTCGATCCGGAGTAGCTTGGAAGCAAGGACTTCAAGTAGGAGCTGGTGTTATTGACCAGGACTACAGGGGAGAGGTAAAAATTTTGGTATTCAACTTGAATTATGAAAATATTATGATTTTCAAAGGAGAAGCAATAGCCCAGTTGATTATTGAAAAAATAAGCCTCCCTGAGGTAGTTGAAGTTGAAGAATTTACTGTTGGAGACGAGATGACTATAGAGGGGGGTTGAATATAGACAATCACAATTTCTTGAGCTTTTCAAAACTATTCTGTACTTCAGAGTTAGGCAGCGGAAGCAAATGCAGAACAAAGAAACTAAGCAGAGAAAGAAACTCAAACCAAACAAACGCTAAGACGGAGATGTACAAGGTTCGGGGATAACTTGCCCCTACTCCTTGGCATGCCCGTGAGGTGGGCGATCCCTTGATCGTCGGCAGATCAAGCCCCGGTGAACACCGGATATCAAGCGCCTCCTTCTCGGTGGAGTAACCTCTCCACAAGCTGTCTCAGTAGATGAATACAAGATTAAGCACACGAGACACTCGAGAAGGGAAGCTCACAAAGCTCTCACAGGAATGCAACAAGATCGCTCAAGAACAAAGCAACAGAGAGCACGAACACAGCCCAGCAACAACTTCCCCAAGTTTTCTGTCTGTCTCATTCGTCTCCTCTGCCTCAGCTTCATCACTTAAGCTCTGCTCACCATCACAAGCTTCATCAGCATCCACTGAGCCAGCCTGAACCCACTGACCTCCCTGAGCACTCAGTCCACTGAAGACTCCCTCTCCAGCTGAGCCTTCGTCAGTCGCCAGCTGCGTCAGTTGCCCGTTGAAACCTGAGAATGAGAAACAGCCAAACCTGCTCAACGGAAAGCCTCCCATTGACCCTCCTTGAGTGTTTGAATCACCTGCTATCACCTGCACACTCCAACAGAGGCTTAGCAATATATATCAAAACATATCAGCAAGTAGCAGAGAATCGGCAGTGAAAACAGACACGATCAGAGCTTCTGACAGCGTATTTGAATTAAAGTGATCGGTCACCGGACCGATCAGAGAGCCTCCTGATCGGTCACCAGACCGATCAGGCTGGTTCCAGACCGATCAGGCTCCGTCCTGATCGATCCCCAACGCTCAATCAGAAATCGCGATTTCTTTGAGATTCTCCTGGACCGATCACCAGACCGATCCCAGGTCGTGGATCGTTCACCGAACCGATCCACCCTTATATTGGGTGATTTCTGAGTTTCGCAGGCTAAGCCTTCTGATCGGTCAACTGACCAATCAGGGTGTCACCTGATCGGTCAACAGTCCGATCAGGTCATCACCAGACCGATCAGGAACCGTCCTAATCGATCTTAGTGAGAAGCCCGCGAAGCTGGATCATTCACCAGAACGATCTGCACAGTGATCCTGATCGGTCACCAGACCGATCAGGAGCAGTTTAGCAAGGGAACTCAACCTCATTGCTTGCTCCCTGATCGGTCACCAGACCGATCAGGAGCCAGTCAATGGGTGAAACGCATACTCCCTGATCGGTCACCAGATCGATCAGGAGCAGCACAGTAAGTTCCCAACCTGACTGTGTGCTCCCTGATCGGTCGCTTGACCGATCAGTCATCGCTGGATCGGTCACCCGACCGATCCACGAAGGAGCAGCGTGCCAAAATCCCTGATCGATCACCAGACCAATCCAGGGACTCAAACTCAGCCCTCCAAGCTAAGTTTCCATCCACCTTAGCCCTCCAAGCTAAGGATTTTCCATCTAACCCTCCAAGTTGGGAATTTGCACATAACCCTCCAAGTTAGGACTTTTCACCTAGCCCTCCAAGCTAGGACTTTTCACCCAACCCTTCCGAGTTAGAACTTCATCCAACCTAGCCCTCTAAGCTAGGCACCTGACCCTCCAAGCCAGGACTTTTTCACCTAATCCTCCAGAATGAGAATTTGCACCTAACCCTCCAAGTTAGGACTTTTCACCTAGCCCTCCAAGCTAGGACTTTTCACCCAACCTTTCCGAATTAGCACTTTTCCAACACCTGGCTTCACTCACCAGGACCCGGCTTCACTCACCGGGATTTCCAACACCTGGCTTCACTCACTAGGACCCGGCTTCACTCACTAGGATTTCCAACACCTGGCTTCACTCACCACGACTCGGCTTCACTCACCGGGATTTCCATCACCTGGCTTCACTCACCAGGACCCGGCTTCACTCACCGGGATTTTCAATCACCTGGCTTCACTCACCAGGACCCGGCTTCACTCACCGGGATTTCATGCCCAGTCCCCGACCAGGACTTTATCCCGAATTCACTCAACCAAACTTAAATCATTGTCAAACACCAAAACAACAACCGGGCCAGACTGCATCAACATTTACAAGTACTCAAAGGGGTATTCAAGGGGTTGGGTCAACAAATCGACAAATTCAAGAAGACCCAATTTCAACCCCAGAAGCAAGCTGTAAGGGCAAGCAAGTCATTCATGCAGCACCCCATGAATACATCATGCAAGATGATGAGTATTGACCAACTACTCTTCACAAAGACAATCCTTCTACTTCTAGGACTAAAGACTACTATATGACCCTTTCAGAAAATTATTAGATGGACTGATCTCGGTGGACGAGTATTGTGAAGAGCAACAGCAACTGGAACAGCAGCGTCGAAACAGACGTCCATGGCAACCTGCTGAACATTTATATGTGCTCTCTGACGAAGAATGGACTAATCCATTCGCGGAAGGTGATGGGGAAAGAAACTCAAACTATTCTCCTTCTTCTTTTCCTGACAACTATTTTCAGCATAGGGTTTCTGAAGACCCTAAATGGGATACACTGGGTGAGCCCAGCGGAAAATATGATTATTATGTATCATATGCAATCCCCCAAAAGCCGGACTATTATTATACATACAAGCCTGAAAATCCCTCATGGGATGATGATATAACAGATGAGTCTTCTTCTTCTTATGAATCTGTTACTACTAGTTTTGGCTTGAATACAGATGATTTTCAAGAGCAAGAAGAATATGTGGCTACTATTGATGAGCAAATAGAAATGGACTATCCAGCACAAAGACCCAATGAAAGTCTACTAGCCTCAACATCAGCCGTATCTGAATACCATCCACCTCCAGATGCTACTATGGGACCTCCTCAATATGCACCTGCGAACATTAAGCGGGAAGAGCCAAATGTGTATAATGACCCGGGATATTATGACGCAAAAATTGGGAATATCCAGAAGATGTATTCTAATGAAACCTGGACACTACCATCTGCACAACAACAGGCAGGTGCTATACTAGTTCTCCCTGATAACATTAGCTTATATCATGACATTATTTCCAGATGGGAATCAATTACTACCAATGTGGTGGATTCAAAAATTTAGAGCGACACCAGGGCTAAGGTGCAATACGTTGAAAATCTTTTGGGCGAAACAGAGAAAAAGACTTTTATTTAATGGAGAATGATGTACCCAGACCAGTATGACAAGTTAGTTGGAATGACTGATGAAACTCAGAACATATTAACACAAATCCGCAGGATAATTACCCTGGAAGACCCAGCATCAGGATCTACGGTGGAACAGAATCAAGCTTACCTTGATCTGGAGAGACTGGTATGTTACGATACTAAAGATTTAATTTCATATATGAATGAATACAAGGTACTGGCTGCCAAGACAGGAAGGATGTTTGTAAATGAAGAACTTTCCAGTAAGTTTTACAGAAAAATGCCACCTCTCATCGGCAGTTACCTTAAGAAGAAATTCCAAGAGAAGCATCGAGGAAATACCATTGGCGTATTACCTCGAATACATCATGCATACCAGGAATTAATGGAGATGTGTAAAGAAGCATCTCTTCAGAGAAGTTTAAAGGACCTTCAATTTTGTTCCAAAATCCCTTTACCATATCATTATCAAAAGCCTGTGAGAAGATATGGTCTAAGGAAGGCAAAATCCTACAAAGGAAAACCTCACAAATCTCATGTGAGGGTCATTAAGAAGAAATATCAGAATGATAGAGCAAAGGTACGCAAATGCAAATGTTTTATTTGTGGTGAAGAAGGACACTTTGCTCGTGAATGCAGGAATAAGGTGGGAAACAAGGAGCGAGTAGCAATGTTGAGTGAACTCGACCTGCCTGAAGAATTTGATGTGGTATCTGTAGACCCTGAGGAGACAGATAGTGACGCAATCTGCAGTATATCTGAGGGTGAACATGATACAGAGGAATATTGCAGTCTGGTAACAAGTTCTTTACCTGAAACCTTATTTGTGCTAATAGAGGAAACCCAAGGATGGCAGGTTCAGGTAGACATACCGGAAGAACAGTATGCATGCAACCATGAATGGCAGCTGAACCAAGAAATAAATTCCCAATTTATTAAATGCAATTTTTGCAAAAGGGTTACAAGTCAAAGGTCAAGAGGCCATTGTCCAATTTGCTGCTTAACAACATGTGCTTTATGTGCAGGAAGTTATTTAGAACTCTCATTAAAGCCATCACCGCCACCTGCGGTACAATATGATGACAGAAGCCTGATTTCAGAATCGATTAATTATACTCAATATTTATTAACAGAAAATCAGAGGCTGAAAGAAGAGTTAGCCAGAGTTCTTAAAAGAAATCAAAAGACAGAAGAAGAATTATCAGAGGCATTAATGGAAGATTTACAAGAACTTTCACCAGAAAACTTTCAGAAAGGAAAAGAGCAAGTATCCTACCTCGAAGAACAAGTGGTTTCTAAAATAACGGATGGTCAGGTATCTCACAGGAATACAACCAATCGGCTCTATAATATCAAAGTAAACTTGGAAATACCAGATGTGCAACCCTTCAGTGTTAATGCTATACTGGACACAGGGGCTACCTCTTGTTGCATTGATGCCAGATCCATTCCAAGTAAGGCTGCTGAACCAAATTCTTATACTATACTAATCAATGGAGTTAACTCTCAACAGGAAGCTAAGATGAAGCTTAAGATGGGACAGATGATAATCGGAGAAAACAAATTCAGAATTCCTTTTACCTATGTTTTTGACATGACATTAGGAAAAGGAGTGCAAATGGTGCTTGGATGCAATTTCATACGCAGCATGCAAGGAGGAGTCAGAATAGAGGGTAATACTGTAACCTTCTACAAAAATATTACCACAATTGCTACAAATCAGAATGCTGTGTTTGCAATTGAAGAGCTTGGACTTGAAGAAATAGAATATATCCAACTCCAAGAGGAAGTATATTTTGCGGGTACCATCTCCAACCAAAATATCTTGCACAAGCATAGCTCTTTATTTAACAGATTAAAAGAGCAAGGATATATAGGAGAAAACCCTTTTTAGCATTGGGCGAAGAATGGTATTCTATGTAAAATAGAAGTTATTAATCCTGATATCACCATTCAAGACAAGCCCCTTAATAATGTCTCACCAGCCTTAAAGGAAGCCTTTAAGAGACATGTGGATGCACTCCTCAAACTCAAGGTAATTCGACCGAGCAAAAGTCGACACAGAACTATGGCCATGATTGTACAATCAGGTACTTCTATTGACCCTATTACTGGTAAAGAAATCAAAGGCAAGGAAAGGATGGTTTTCAACTATAAAACACTCAATGACAATACCTACAAGGACCAGTATAGCCTTCCAGGAATCAATACTATATTGAAGAAGGTGGGTAATTCAAAAATATATTCCAAGTTTGATCTGAAATCGGGATTTCATCAGATTGCTATGGATCCTCTTTCTGTTGAATGGACGGCCTTTATTTGCCCATCTGGCTTATTTGAATGGCTTGTAATGCCATTCGGATTAAAGAATGCACCAGCAATATTCCAGAGAAAAATGGATCAATGTTTTCAAGGTACGGAAGAATTTATTTCTGTTTATATTGATGATATTCTGGTCTTCTCAAATACAGAGCGAGAGCATATTAAGCATTTAGAAATAATGCTTGGAATTTGTGAGAAGCATGGACTAGTACTCTCTCCAACTAAATACAAGATTGGAGTTCCAAAAATTGAATTTCTCGGAGCAGAAATTGGTGAAGGAAAGCTCAAATTGCAACCCCATATCATCAAGAAAATTACAGAATTCAAGGATGAGCAGCTGAAGGAAAAGAAAGGGCTCAGATCCTGGTTAGGAATTTTAAATTATGCACGAACGTATATTCCTAACCTAAGTTCTAAACTTGGACCTCTCTATGAAAAGACTTCACCTCATGGAGATAAGAGGATGAAAAGTTCGGATTGGGCCCTGATCAAAGAAATAAAGGCCCAAGTCAATCAATTGCCAGATCTAGAGATACCCCCAGAAAATGCATATATAGTCCTGGAAACAGATGGGAGTATGTTGGGCTGGGGGGGTATTTGCAAATGGAAGCCCACTAAGTACGATTCAAAGAGTATGGAAAGAATATGTGCATACGCACATGGCAAATTCCCAACTGTTAAGTTAGTAATAGACGCTGAAATTTATGCAGCCATGGAAACAATGACTGCATTAAAAATTCATTACATGGACAAGAAGGAAATAACGCTAAGAACAGATTGTCAGGCCATTATTAACTTCCACAACAAAACCGCGAGGAACAAACCCTCAAGGGTCAGATGGCTAGCATTCACCGACTATATAACAGGCACAGGAGTAAGGGTAAACTTTGAGCATATAGACGGAAAACTCAATATCCTTGCCGACACATTATCCAGATTAGTAGAGGAGCCAGAAACATTGGCCACTCTGAGTGATTCTCTTGAACATATTATTGTGGAATCCATGAACGAAGCATCAAGTTCTCACAGGTTCCCCCTGTTAGCCAGGTATGAAGATTTAACCCGACAAACCTTGTCTCACATATTTTTTCAGGAAGATCATGACAAGAGGAACCAGATGGCTAAAGTTGAGGATGAAGCAATAAGTAACGTGCTGGAAAAACTTCGAGAACTAGAGCTAATCATGCAAGTGAAGGAGTATGACTTTAATTCCAGGCGATATCAAAATCAAAACGGAGTAATTGACAACTACTATCACAAACATCTTGAGGAGATTCGAGAAAGCAGACGTGACCTCTTCCAAGAGGTCCAGCGCATCCAGCAAATAGGACGAGAAATAAAGCGGGTACTACCATGAAGCATGATGGGCCCATTTCAAAGCAAAGTTAGCCTACTTTATGTGCTGGAAAGATTGAGTATCTAGCTTT
This sequence comes from Boesenbergia rotunda, assembly GCA_024364735.1. Taxonomy (NCBI): domain Eukaryota; kingdom Viridiplantae; phylum Streptophyta; class Magnoliopsida; order Zingiberales; family Zingiberaceae; genus Boesenbergia; species Boesenbergia rotunda. Next base: position 120,115 of record JAGFNQ010003942.1, read on the forward strand.
GATAACATGATGTAAAGTAAAGTAGTTTACTTAATGAGCTGGAAGGATTAGATATCCTTTCAGAATCTTATCTAGCTTTTGTGCTGTAAAGCTTAGCTTTTGTGCTGTAAAGCCTGAATAGACGTTAAAGGGCAAATAATTAAGGGACGATGGGGCTACCAGATATGCACCTGCCTTAATTCATCTGCAACCTTTCACTCTATAAAAAGGCTTAGGATACAAAGGGTTTGAGCACGCCTTGAGCAATCCCAAGACTCTCATTCCCAAGTGTACTACCTAAGTTTGTGCTTGCTTTCTTCAAGAAATAAATCTCTGAGTTCTTACTCGGGTTTTCATTTCCAATTTGAAGAACGATCATATTTTGGTATCAGAGCTTGCTTTAAATGGCAGGCTAAAATTTCATAAGTATTCAAGGCAAAGGTAAGGGATAAGCTAATATCACTCCTGTTTAGTTCTTTCGTTAACATCTTTTATATCAAGTTATATTCCTGAGAAAGAATTAAAAGGCTGGAAGGTGGAGACTCGACATGCATCCTTGGTCCGGAAATCTCCGCAAGGCTAGTAAGTGCGTAAGACGGCAAGCTGAAAGGCCTAAATTAAGGATATTCTCAAATATAACTATAAGAGAACATGATTAAAACCTATAATTCCCTTTTGTAATAAGGCGACCGAATTGGTTAACTAATTGCAAAAGACTGCAGTGCTTGTAAGACTCTGAGAAAGAGCAATAGCCCGTCAGGTGAGCATGAAAGTTTTACTGATTCCTAAGCTGTAAGCAGGAAAGAAAAGTAGGGTTTAATTCATGAGTGAACGATTTGAGCAAAACATTAGGGAATGGTATAACAAATCCCGAACCGTAAACCTTGAATACCTTGATCTAGCTGAAACCAGTACACCAAAACCTTCTGAGATTGCCAATAACATAGGTGTTATTTATAATCGACTTACTTTGCTTTCTAAAGTGACCTTAAAACACTTCTATATAATAGAAGAAGAACAAAAGGAGTTAAGGCGTGAAATCACAAAACTTCAAAAGGCTATTATTAGCCAAAAACCCCTGACAAACATAGAAGTCAGAAGCTTGGTTCAGGAAGTCTCTAAGCAACCCAAACTTGTTGAAGAAGAAGCCCTCAGACTTACTGAGGAACTGAAAAAGAGTGTTCGTAAAATTGAACATTTAATAGAGGAGGTTAAAAGGCTAATTGGTGGCGGATGAATTTAGAAGAGCAGAGGGAAAATACTGATTACAAGAAGGCCTTAAAAACTACAGAAGCAATCGAAGCACCTTCAGTTGGATTTGCATCTACTATTGAGCTCAAAACTAGTTTTGATCTTTTAAAGGCTATTGTTAAGCAAAATAATACTTTGATCTCTCTAGTTATTAACTTAACTGAGCAGGTTCAAGAACTCCAAAGCCTGGTGAAAAGAGTCCCTACCTCCATAAGGACTCCCACAACTTCCTCTAAAGAGCTTGATGATTCTATAGCAGACTTAACAAGAAGAATTGGAGGGTTAAATTTGGGAAGTGACCCTATTATCCCAAAGAAGAAAGGTTCTATATTTGTCTTCAAAGACCCAGCAAAAATACTAGAAGGTGAGAAGCGAAAATGAGTACTTCATCAAGAACAAGTACTTCTGCAAGGCCACCAGCGGTACTAGCAACCACAACAACTGTACCTAACTCGAAGGATCAAATTCGTGATTATCGACAAAACCAACGACGAATTTACAATTTGCAACGAAGATTGATGCCAAGCCAAAGGAGGTTTAGAAGGACTATTGAAACATAAATAAGTCCTGAAGCTCAGCTGGAAATTTCTAGATCGCAAAGAGCTGGCATGGTTCCAGCCGAAGTTCTCTATTCCACAAGATATAGACCAACCCAGCACCGAGTTTATCAACATTACTCAGAGGAGGATATCCTCTGTGTCGAAAATAATCAAGTGGATCTACCACTTGTAACTGAGCAAAGCCAACAAGCTCTCAGAGAAGCAGGTTTTCAACATATCCACATCGGTCTTATTATGGTAAGACTCTATGCTTTACATCGTCGTGACACAGGTGTCATGGCCCTGGCGGTTCTAAGAGACACAAGATGGAGAGACGACAGATCTATTATAGCCACAATGGAGATGGACTTAACTAGGGGGACGCAAATGGTTTATGTCATTCCTGACATAATGATGAGCCTGGAAGATTTTGTTAATCATATAGAAATCTCATTTCAAACTCATGGATATACAGAATGGCAAGGCGGCGCTAGCAACTTACTCCTTACTCGAATGATGATAGGAAGACTAACAAATACCAGTTTTACTAATTTTGCATATAACGTGCAAAATGTTGCAGATTATTTAACCAGTAGGGGAGTACATGCCTTGCCCGGCACTCGTTTTACTACAGAACAATTACAACAGCAAAGATGGATACTAAGGCCATCAATCAGAAGAAATCCAGTTGCCCCTACCCAAGTGAACACTAGAACATTACTGGACGGAAGTATAAGCCTACAGTTCGAAGGGTATAGTCTATTCAACATGACTAGCCCCTCTATCCTGACTAGTACCATCAGACTTGCACGGATTGACCAATTCGCTAACACGACTAGCTTAGCCAGTGTACTATTGACTTGATCAATTTGACTAGCCTACCCCGTTCAATCTAGTGGTCTAACTAACCTAGTTGACTTATTTGGTTTGACCAATCGGCTTGACTAGCCTATTCATCCGGACTTGCACTCACAATTTCCTGATTCACTTAACTTGGCATGCTTATCTTGCTCACCCAAGTTCATAATGTACATTTTAAAGGGTTGAATATACTAAATGTATATTATCTGAAGAATGAAATAGATCAAGAAATAACTGTTACTTATGAATATGGCATCATAATTTTATAAGAATTGATATTTCAAATTCATTTTTACAACTAAAACAAAACAATAGAAAATGTATTCTATGAGAAGTAGTCGAGAATAGAATAGCTATTCAACAAAATGCACAATTTGTATGCCTACCTAAATATATCTGGGGCTCAGAGTATCTATCTATACGATAGTGTGTTATTTAGTTACAGCAAATAATAGTTCCGCTGCCCATAGGAAAAATGCTGACCTTGAAGATGAACCTCTGGTGTTGTTCTTCTGCTCGCTTAGCGAGTTTATAAACAATCCTCTGTTCCACAAAAACATTAAACTACCAAAAACAATTATATTTGCAAAGAGAAGTGAAGTAGTTTTCCAAAAATTAATTAAACTGAAGAAACCTGCAAGCGAAGGAAGACTTTGATGCTGATGGTCTTAAGGAAGGACTCTCCAACCTCCATGGTCACGCTGAGCAATATCTGTCTTCTCAAGGAGCAACATGGAGGACTTTTATTGCTTTGATTGCTTCACCTTCTGCTTTGGGGGGATGACAAAGAGAGGAACCGAAGGCAGTGTATTGGACAAAGCTGACATTTTTAAGGAGCTTTCTTGTACCAGAGCGCCAACATTATTAAGGGAGAAAATAATATTAATTTGTTTGGAGACTGTGACTTTTGGAATATTCCAAGAGAATTCTAAGAATGTGGATGATGCATAGCATAGGTAATCTTCTATTGGCATAAGGAATCAACACTGGCATTGTCCAATTATGCCATTTTGGATTATTCAGGTTGAATCAAATTGGCATACAGGCTCAACTTTTTTTTTTCATCATAGATTTGGGTTTAAGAATTTCAATCACTGACCAAGGAATCATTTAATAGGAAGGCAAGTAATGGGAAGTTGTGATATAAAAATAGTTGTGCCAGAATATTCCTTTTATTTATTATCCTTTTTTGAGAGGTAATGTTTTTAGAAAGATTTCATATTTTCCTTTGAGATCCAGTGTTTTTAATCTTTCTAAAATATCTCTGAATCTAATACTGATTTTGAGCATATTCTGTGATGACACTTGTTGTTTGGTTCTTTTTGTTTTGTCTATGAACGATATTCTATTATTTGTATATCTTCCCTTCCAAAGCATACCACTCTAAGAATAACCAAGTTATTTTTACCATCCAAGCACTATTAATATCTTTTGGCTATTATTACATTTACGTGTAAATGAAGTCGCGTTGCTACAAGCAAACACTTCATACATGGTAGCATAACTTCTTAATCAGACAACCCATGTGACAGGTTTCAATTTTGAATCAGCATCGAATACTTTGTAATATCAAATTGCTCATAATCCTAGTGCAAGTTGAGTGTAAGTATCCACTGCTGACCTTCTCTACGAAGAGCCTGGACGATGTCGGTAGTGTTTATCACGAGATAGGTCAGCCACCTCCAGTGGCAAATCACCACCCAACTCATCAACAGTCTTGTCCAACTTGGATAAAATCCCTGTTCAAACCAGAAAGAGAAAATGAAGCAACAATTCATTACATCTGACATGTCACAGCCTAACACTTCACAAAACAATAAGATTTATATGAAATTTTCTTGATGAAAATTGGTTACTTTTGTCGATAAGAAGAATTGATGAAACAACCAACTTACTCAGAGATAAAGAGAGAAACAAACATTAAAACTTCTTGCAATACCTAAAAGAAGATAAATGACTACAAAAGAAGGTTTGGTGGAGATGTATACCGATAAAAGTAGCATCTGACATGTAATTCTGGGGCTAGCAATGAAATCCAGAAAATGTATTAGTGGTTAGGTTTAGATAAATAAAATAGTGACCAGTTAGAGAAACATACGATGATTTCACTAGTAGTTTCAACATCTGAGATGTAGTTCTGAAATAGCAAGGAAGACGAGAAGGTATTAGTAGTTAGGAGCATATAAATAAATAGCAACAATTTAGATAAAATATACCGCAATTTCACAAATTATTTCAGCAACTGGCATGTACTTCTGCTGCTAGCAAGGAAGATGAGAAAAGCTATCAATAGCTAGCTACATATAAATAAACATAACAAGTTAGAGAAATATACCGTAATTTCATCAGTCATTTCAGCAGCGTCAGACATGTACTTCTGAAGCCAAGAAAGAAGACAGGAAAGAGTATTAGTCACAAGAAACAGATAAATAGACAAGTTAGAGATATATACTGCAAATTCACTAGCAATTTCAGCATCAGACATTAATTTCTGAATGTACCAAAGGAGATGAGAAAAGATATTAGAGGAATATACTGCGACTTCACTACTATTCTCAGCATTTGACATGAACTTCTGAATCTAGTTTGGAAAATGAGAAAAGATATTAGTAGCTAGACACCAAAAAATCAGTAACAAGTTAGAAGAATGTACCACAACTTCACTAGTAATTTCAGCATCTGACATGAACTTCTGAAGCTAGCAACAACACAAGTGAATTTCAGCACTAACAAATAATTTTGATGCTTAAAACCAAGAAAATGTATTAGTAGCCAGGTACATATAAATAAGCAGTAACCTGAAATATTGATGGTCAAAAACGAGAATAAGTATCAGTAGCTAGGCAAGTTTTAGAAATATACCACAAGTTCACTAGTCTCTGACACTGATTCCAGCTTCTTAGAAGCATCTGCCATACATACCACAAGTTCACTAGTCTCTGACACTGATTTCAGCTTCATAGAAGCATCTGCCATAAAATTTAGAAAAAAAACACACACACAAATTTGAATTAAAAAAATAATAAATAAATAAAGAAGAAGAATTTCTTCAATAGGATGCTCCCAGTTTTTAGGACTGTTTCTAAAGTACCTTGTAATAAAGGATTCACCAGGAACTCCTGCGACACAATATCAATCAGAATTAACTCATGCTTTTGGAGCATACCAATGAGGAGTATATTTCTACATATGCACTTTCAAGATCTTAAGTCTATTATATACCTGAGCATGAAATTCAAAACCAAGTTCATCTGTAGGGTCTGATTGCTCTACAATCATTATCAAAATAGACAAAAAGGAGAGAACCTTCGTTAAGTATAAATCAAGGGGAAAACAATGCTGGAACAAGTTGAAAGGTAAATGAATTTTACCATAGGTATTAGAATTTTCAGGGAATGCTACTAAAGCACCTTGTAAATAAGGATTTATCAGGTGCTCCTTTATGAAAACATGAATCAGAAAGAGCAAATGCTTCTAAGATGTACCATTAGGAGGGATAATTTTCGTATGCAGGTTTCAAGAATTCAGTGATTGTACCTTAGCATCAGATCCATTACCAGGTTGACTTGTAGGATTAGTTTGTTCTAAAATAGACAACAAGAAAATAAAATCTTTATTGGTTACAAATAATGCTTGAACAAAATTTCAGAACTTGGCTTACCTTTTCCAGTCTGATTCAAGCAATCAGTTAGAAGCTCTGCAAAGCTTGGTGGTGAACCAGAAGAAATTGGCCTAGCACAACTAGAGAGCACCATAGGATAAGATAACTCCAGTTGTTTGTTGTTAATTAACTCTGAAATTCCCCCAACCTCTATTGGCATAGGCTGTTCAACACTTGTTCACAAGGGAAGAAGATTCAATATCATTTGCATATCTTCTCAAGCATTAATAGATTAATAAAGAAAGTGCAAGCCTGCACAGAACTATACCAACTCTGAAGGGGTCTAAGGGAAGCTATTTCAGATGCTGAGTTTTCACATACAAAATCACTCTCTGGAGGCACATCACCCATTATTCCCTTTGAGAAAGATAATATATAGATAATGCCAATTACAGTAATTGAAAGATACACCCAATTTAGCTGGAATAGAATCTAAATCTGAAAAAATATACTAAAACCACTATGAAGATAATATGTATTAAAACTTTGATGTATCCTCTTTTGTGTGAAAGACACAAATGATGTTTATCATGATGAAAATGACTCACCAAAAATCAGGATAGACCATGTCTCAACCAGCAACCTCATGCAATTTTGCCTCAATAAGTTATCTTGGGAAAGTGAGAGATTTCCAAAACTAAAATTATATTATTAAGCGCCTCCTTTTTACAATAACCTGACATCATCTCATAAGACTTGGGAAAAATAGACAAGGTGTATCCGAACTAACAAAAAAGAATGTAAAATCTAGCAAAAATAAAATAAAATAAAATAAAATATAGACCAGAACTTGTTCATTCTATTAGATCAACTAAATATTAAGATTACCTATTCTGTTAGGATAAGACTACATATGCACACATGATTTATTTCAGAATCATTTACAGTGAGGTTTGGCCAATGTGATATATAAAACTACTCTAAATATAGGTGAGGTTAGTGTTTTTGTTCATCCACTATGTTGCTGTTGGTTTTAAATGTTTGATGGGCAATGGAAGGAGGGAAAAATTAGATTAAACGACTTTTAAAATCTTTTCACAACAAAACAATTTTGTTAAAATCAAACAAATGATCAAGTTTAATTATAAGAATTATACAAACTCTCTTATAATTAAACATGCAAACATTATAATATTACAATTCCACAAAAGAGATTAGAATCATTACCAAAAACCTTTTGGATCTTGAGTTTGTGTATTAGATTCATAGGTTGCTGGAATTCATTCGATGCCACGATCTTCCTCACCAATTCTTCAAATCAACCGATGGATGGGCTAACTCTTTTCTCACAAAATTAATTATAAATTTTTTTCACAAAAATTCTCTTACCTCACGAGAGAGAGAGAGAGAGAGGAACGATTTTTATAGAGTGGGAAAAGAGAATTTTTACACCCTAAAATCTCTTTCTGATTTTAAATTTATTTTATTCCAAATAAAATAAATTTCCAAATATTTGATTTGCAAAATAATATAATTGCCAAATATTTAATTTCCAAATATTTGATTTGCAGAATAATATCAATTGTCAAATATTTGATTTCCAAAATGATATCAATTGTTAAATATTTGATTTCCAAATATTTTATTTCCGGAATAATATCAGTTCTTCTCTCTTTTATATTTTATTTGTAATCAAATTACAAATAGAATATTCCCTCTTGCTTAAATTATAAACAATTTTATTATTTAATATATTTTGTGAGAATAAATAATTAATCAAATTAATTATTTAAGAGTATCCATCATGATTACACGAAGATGGTTCGGGGACCATGGACCCATAATTTCAAGCTCCAATAAATTTAGATAAAATTAATTAAATCTCTTTAATTAATTATCTAATTTATTAACTCCAAGATTATTCCACTAAAAATCCAGAATTGAACTCTTGAGAATTATGAAACGTGTTTACTCAAAAGATTTGAACAGTCCATTAATATAATCATTACATGTCGATCAACCCTCCATTCAGGGTTCACAAATAGAGCTAGGTGTAATTACCATTTTACCCCTCTGTTTGTGTCTTTTATCCTTAAGTACCATTGATTCACTAGTGAACAGTTAATTCATAATCTAATTATGAATTAGAGCGCTCAAACTGTTCAGTGCTAGAATCAACTCTAAAGAGAACCATTTTAGCATCCTTTCGGAAGTTACGGATTCCGTATCTATAAATCATATTCCCAACTGAATGCAAAACTGAGTTTCCAAAATGTAAGTGTTACGCCTGTTATTAAAACAGGTTTTAACAAACAAATCAAGAGACCCTTTAATACAAACAAGGAGTCTATGACTATTTAGGATTGAGATTGATCGACATATGATCACCTTAGCAATGTTGATTCAAGTCTTTGTAACGATACTTTAAACACAGACTATAAAATCACATTTGGTCCTTATCCTATATAATCATATTATATAAAATGCTTCTGCTTAGTGTCACTACACTACTGTCTAGATAAGACCGCCATATTCACAATATCAGCAAACTGCATTAATGATTACCAATTAAAGATCCATACTTTAATTAATCATGGACATTTTAAATATATTATCTATGATTTTAATCCTCTTGTATATAACAATCTTATATACTAAAATCATAGTTACAACAATATATTATGGATTTTATATATATATTTATTTTTATGCAAGCAAGCATAAAACAATCAAACAATAAAATAAATACTTCTTTTATTTAAATAAGCAATTAATAATTAATATTTATTTTATGGGCATATTCCCAAC
>JAGFNQ010003942.1:129163-157415 GCA_024364735.1 Boesenbergia rotunda
AAAGTATTTGCATCGACACATGCTACTTTCCTTGAAAACGACTACATGACTAACATCAAACCTCGAAGTAAAATTGTACTCTAGGAATTTCTTAATGATCAGATCATTCCACAACCAATGTCTATTGAAGGCAATAGTGAAGAAGAAGATACTGTTGATGCAGTCTGTCCCTGATTGTTATTTTGGTGTTGACACCGATTTTAATTTAGGATGATAAGATGATTGGGATCAAGTCCTGATCGTGGACTAGGCATACCTTGAGGGAAAATCCTAACCTGGAGGGTTAGGTGTGGAAAAGTCCTAGCATGGAGGGCTAGGTGAGGAAAAGTCCTAACCTGGAGGGTTAGGTGTAAAAATTCCTAGCTTGGAGGGCTAGGTGTGGAAAAGTCTTAACCTGGAGGGTTATGTGTGAAAAGTCCTAGCTTGGAGGGCTAGGTGTTGAAAAGTCCTAACCTGGAGGGTTAGGTGTGAAAAGTCCTAGCTTGGAGAGCTAGGTGTTGAAAAGTCCTAACCTGGAGGGTTAGGTGTGAAAAAGTCCTGGCTTGGAGGGTCAGGTCCTAGCTTGGAGGGCTAGGTTGATGAAATCCTGGCTTGGAGGGTCAGGTCCTAGCCTGGAGGGCTAGGTTGGATGAAATCCCGGTGAGTGAAGGCGGGTCCCGGTGAGTGAAGCCAGGTGACTGAAACCCTGGTGAGTGAAGCCAGGTCCTAGCTTGGAGGGCTAGGTTGAAGTCCCAGTGAGTGAAGCTGGGCATGGCACGAGTCAGAGATGGGCCGGAGGCTTGTTCTCGTGACTTAGAGGAGATTTGACCGTGCCTGGATCCGTCTGGTGACCGATCAGGGAAGTTGGCATGGTGCTCCTTCGTGGATCGATCCAGCGATGACTGATCGGACTGGTGACCGATCAGGGAGCACACAGTGAGGTTGGGAATCTGCTGCTCGACTCCTGATCAGTCTGGTGACCAATCAGGGAGCATGCAGTTCGCTCACTGCTCTGCTCCTGATCGGTCTGGTGACCGATCAGGGAGCATACAGTGGGTTTTGGTTCCCCTTACTGCTTAGCTCCTGATCGGTCTGGTGACCGATCTGGAACACTGTTCGGATCGTTCTGGTGAACGATCAAGTGTCGCGAGTTCCTCACTATGACCGATCAGGACGGAGCCTGATCGGTCTGAGCATGCCCTGATCGGTCTGGTGACTGATCAGGAGGGTTGGACTGCGAAGTTAAGAAATCACCCTGTAAAGGGGTTGATCGGTCTGGTGATCGATCCACAACCTGGGATCGGTCTGGTGATCGGTCCCGGAGAAATCGTGATTTCTGATTGAGCGTTGGGGACCGATCAGGATGGAGCCTGATCGGTCTGAACCCACTCTGATCGGTCTGGTGACCGATCAGGAGGCTCTCTGATCGGTCCGGTTACCGATCACTTTAATTCAAAATGCACTGTCAAACGCTCTGATCACGTCTGAACATATCTGATTTCTTTGCGCTTAATCTCTGATACATGATTCTCTGTATGATTTGCTGTGCTAATGATCTGATTAAGTTGCAGGTGACAGGAATGGATTCAAACACTCAAGGGGTCAATGGGAGTCTTTCCTTGGAGCTGGTTTGCCCATTTTCCATCTCAGGTTGCAACGGGCGCTGGCGCTGCTGGAGCTAGTCTGAGGGAAGCTCAGGGAGTCCAGGAGAGCTCAGTGGTAGGCTGGATGTTGTAGGTGAGCAGCTGGAGGCTGCAGTGAGATGGCTGTGACCTGGGATTAGTGGAGGAGATTTAAGCGCTGGGTGGCAAACAAGTCTCTACAACAAAGTTCTCCACATTGTGCTTGGGCGATCTGTTGTTCCATCATCTTGAGCAAGCAGCTGCTATTATTCTACTGTCTTGAGCAACCTCTGTTACTTGAGCATTTGGAAGAAGAACCAGGAAGCTTGGCGAGTCCATCAGCGAGAAGACACGAAAAAGGGAGTTCTTGCGTGAGATCTGCGCTGGGTGGAGCTCGGTGAGAAGTTTGCTTGGGTTCTTGCTATCCTAAGTGCTCTGTAAGATCCTTCTTGTGTTTCATTGTGCTTAAACCTTTATCTCTGTTGAAACGCTGTGGAGAGGTTACTCTACCGAGAAGGAGGTTGCTTACTATTCGGATTTTCCGGGGCTTGATCTGCCGACGATCAAGGGATCACCCACCTTACGGGCACGCCAAGGAGTAGGGGCAAGTTATCCCCGAACCTTGTAAACCCTCTTGTTAGCGTTCTTGTGTTTGTCCTTAGCTTAGGATTTCAATTCTGCATACTCTGTTTTGTTTGCTTCCGCTGTGCTACTAAACGTTTAAGTGCAGAAATTTGCAAAGTGCTAAAGTTTCGGTGTCTGACTACATTCACCCCCCCTTCTCTAGCCATCCAAGTTCCAACAGATACCACTATTCCTAATCAGGAAAGTTTGGTACCCAGATGAAGTGGGAGGGTTGTTAGAACTCCTGCTCGCTATAGACAAGATGATGGTGAAACAAATATTGTTGTAGCTGATACCAATGATGATGATCCATCATCATATCAACATGCGATGAATGATCCTGATAAGGAAAAATGGCAAGTAGCCATGAACCAAGACATAGAGTCAATGTGCTCCAATTCGGTCTAGGAACTTGTAGATCCACCTGAAGGTGTCAGGCCCATAGGATGTAAATGGATCTTCAAGAAAAAGAGAAGTGTGGATGGAAAAGGCAAAGGGTTATACCCAAAAGGAAGGAGTTGATTATGAAGAAATTTCTCTCTAGTTGCCATGATAAAGTCTATTCGCATTCTCTTGTCCATTGCCACTTGTCTCAATTATGAGATTTGTCAAATGGATCTCAAGATAGCCTTTTTGAATGGTCATCTTGAAGAAAACATCCATATGGTGCAACCAGAAGGATTTGTGGTTAAAGACTAGGAGTAGAAAGTCTGCAAGCTTCATAGGTCTATCTATGGACTTAAGCATTCAGATCTTGGAACCTTAGCTTTGATGAGATTATTAAGACCTATGGCTTCAAACAAAATATTGATGAACCTTGTGTTTATAAGCTCACTGATGCTAATAGTGTGGTTTTCTTGGTCCTTTATGTAGATGATATTTTACTCATTGGGAATGTTGTAAAAGTGCTATATGATGTAAAGAGATGGTTGACTGAGCAATTCCAAATGAAAGATTTGGGAGAAGCGAGTTTTGTTCTTGGGATCCAGATTATTCGGGATAGGAAGAATAAATCCTAGCATTGTCTCAAGCAACTTATTTTGATAAGGTGCTCACATGTTTTTCGATGCAAAATTCCAAGAAGGGTCTCTTGCCAACCCGACATGGAATTACTCTTTCTAAGGAACAATGTCCTAAGCAATACAAGAGGAAGAGCATATGAGACGTATCCCATATGCATCAGCAGTGGGGAGCCTTATGTATGCTATGTTGTACACTAGGCCTGATATTTGCTATGCAGTGGGAATTGTTAGTAGGTACTAGTCAAAAGGATTAGATCATTGGGTTGCAATAAAGCATATTTTCAAGTACCTTCGAAGAACAAGAAACTATATGCTTGTCTATTTAGGAGGAGTCTTGAACCCCTTGGATATGTGATTCTGACTTCTCGTCAGATAAGGACTCTCGAAAGTTGACGTCCGGATCAATATTCATTCTTGGTAGAGGAGAGTTGTTTGGAGAAGTATTAAACAATCTAGCATAGCAGACTCTACCATGGAGGTTGAATATATAACAGCTTGTGAAGCAACTAAGGAATCAGTTTGGCTCAAAAAGTTCTACTCTGATTGGAAATAGTTCCAGATAAGGATAAACCATTAACCCTATGCTGTGACAACAATGGGGTTGTGGCAAATTCGAAAGAACCACGGAGTCATAAAAGAGGCAAGCACATAGAAAGGAAATTACTTCTACTTAGGGAGATTGTACGTCGAGGAGATGCCAATGTTGTGAGGATAGCGTCGAAAGATAACCTTGCAGATCCGTTCACCAAGATGTTACTAGAAAAAGTGTTCAAAGGCCACTTAGAGGGAATGGGTCTTAGAGATATGTCTCATCTTTTAGGGCAAGTGGGAGTTTCACGGTCACCAGCATAACCAGAATCAGAATAAGCAATGATATCAACATGGCCGTAGTTGCGATAAATAGGACCTTTACCAGGAGCACCTTTCAATAACTGAAGAACACGGAGTACACCAGTCCAATGAACCTTGCGAGGTTGGTGCATAAACTGAGATAGAAGACCAACTGCATAGGAAATATCAGGTCGAGTGACAGTTAAGTAAATTAATTTGGCAATCAGACGGCGATAAGACTCGGGTTTATCTAGAAGAGATGAAGTTTCATCCCAAAAAGGAGGATTCCGATCAATAGATGCGGTATGGGGCTTACAACCCAGATATCCAGTCTCTTGAATAAGATCCAAAACATATTTATGTTGAGAGAGAAAAAGTCTATCTCTTCCATAAGCTAGTTCGATTCCCAGAAAGTACCGCGGGCGCCCCAAATCTTTCATGACAAAGTGACGCTGTAAAGTAGTCTTGAGATCAGACATAGCTGTAGAATCACTGCCAGTAATCAATAAATCATCAACATATACAGCGACAATCACACAACCAGCAAAAGTAGTTTTAGAGAAGACAGAGTGATCTATAGCACACCGACGGAAGCCATCACTTCAAGCGTAGAACTAAACTTTTGAAACCAAGCTCGAGGGCTCTGTTTGAGACCATAAATTGACTTCTTCAATAAGCACACTTGATCCGCCCCCTAAGCAACATACCCAGGATGTTACTCCATTAAGACATAATCATCCAAATCGCCGTACAGAAAAGCGTTCTTTACATCCATGTGCAAGAGATGCCAACCACAAGTAAGAGCAAGTGAAAGGAGAATGCGAATCGAGTTAAGTCGAGCAACAGGGGCAAAAGTCTCGGCATAATCCAGACCATAAGTCCGGATGAACCCACGAGCAACCAGTCGAGCTTTATAACGCGCAACAGAGCCATCGACATTATGCTTCACAGTGAAAACCCATCGACAAGTAACAGGAGTAGCATTAGAAGGGCGAGGAATAAGAGACCAGGTGGCCCGGGAAAGAAGTGTGGATATCTCCTCATCCATGGCAGCCTTCCAAGGAGGAGAAGCAAGAGCTTCCACATAAGAACGAGGAATGGAAATAGCAGAAACAGATAAAGCAAAGTGCCGAAAAACAGGAGCTAAGCGATCATATTTAACAAAATGAGAGATAGGATGAGCAGTACAAGAGCGCGTACCCTTACGGAGAGCAATAGGAAGATCCAACGTAGAGGATGAAGTAGGAGGCAGCGCTGCAGGCGTGGAAGAGGGAGGTGGCTCTGCAACCCCAGGAGGGTCAGCTGAAGGACCAGAACATGTACAAGGAGGTGGACGACGGTGATAAACCAGTAGAGGAGCCGGAGATGCTGGAGGTACTGGAGGTGCAGAAGGTGCTAGAGGCGCCGAAGATTGCAAAACATCAGAAAATGGAATAGGCGTGGAAGTGGAACACAGGAATCAGAAGAGAGAGTGGAAGAATCAGAAAAACACTGAGATTCAAAAAACGTCACATCGGCAGAAACAAAGTAACGGCGAGAAGGGGATGATAACAACGATAACCACGTTGGGTACGGGAGTAACCAACAGAGATACACTTGAGAAGACGAGCGTCAAGTTTATCACGATCAGGAGAGTTATCATGAACAAATGCAGTGCACCCAAAAACCCGAGGCGGGAGAGAAAACAGTTTATGATCAGGATAAAGACGACGCAGTGGAATTCCCCCCCCCCAAGTGGAGTAGATGACAGACGATTAACAAGATAAGAAGCAGTAAGAACCGCATCAGCCCAAAAATACTTAGGAACATTCATCTGAAACATAAGAGTACGGGCAATGTCAAGAAGATGACGATGCTTGCGTTCAGCTATCCCGATCAGGAGAGTTATCATGAACAAATGCAGTGCACCCAAAAACCCGAGGCGGGAGAGAAAACAGTTTATGATCAGGATAAAGACGACGCAGTGGAATTCCCCCCCCCCCAAGTGGAGTAGATGGCAGACGATTAACAAGATAAGAAGCAGTAAGAACCGCATCAGCCCAAAAATACTTAGGAACATTCATATGAAACATAAGAGTACGGGCAATGTCAAGAAGATGACGATGCTTGCGTTCAACTATCCCGTTCTGTTGAGAGGTATATGGGCAAGTAGTGTGATGAATGATGCCGCGAGAGGAGAAAAAGATTTAACAGATGATTGAATAAATTCCAAGGCATTATCCGTACGAAGAATTTTAGGTAAAGTGGAAAATTGGGTTTGTAATTCGGCAATAAAAGTTTGAAGAATATGTAAAAAACTAGCACGATCTTTTAACAAATATGTCCAACAAACACGAAAGTAGTCATCAACGAAAACAATATAATAACGAAAACCAGAAATAGAAGGAAAACGAGCAGGACCCTAAATATCACAATGGACAATATCAAAACAATGTTGACTCGAAACTAAACCTAAAGGACGATACGTGGCCCGATGATGTTTGCCAAGCTGACACGACTCGCATTCAAAAGGAGAAAGAGGGATCCAAGGCAAGGCTAGCCGGAGACGCCGATGGGAAGGATGGCCCAATCGCTGATGCCAAAGAATTGACGGATCAGCAGAGGACGCATGGAAAGCAAGACCGGGAGGAACAACATCGGGAACAAGATGATAAACTCCAGTAGAGGTGCTACTGCCCAAACCAATCCTCTTCCCCGTTTGCAGCTCCTAAATAGTACAGTGAAAAGGATAAAAGGTTATAGAACATTGTAATTGGTGAGTCAACATAGAAACAGAGAGAAGATTAATAGGAAAATCAGGCACATAGAGAACATGAGCTAGACGAATATGAGAGGATAAGGAACAACCCCTTCACCGAGCAGAAAACATCGATGACCATTGGCAATGGAAACAGAAGAAATGGAGGAAGAAGGAACTAAATTAGAAATAAGATGACGATTACCTGACATATGGGATGAAGCACCGGAATAAAGAATCCAGGAAGGAGTAGAAGAAGCCATAAGAGCGTTTGTTACCTGTCAAAGTGGGAATAACATGTGAAGCAGATGTCGTTGCTTGTTGAGCCTGATAAAGCTGAAAAGCAGCATAGTCATCACCAGAAAGTGTGACAGAGGGAGATGAAGAAGCAGATTCAGTCGTAGGTGTAGCAGCATTAGCCCAAGACGGGCGACCAAATTTTTCCCAGCAGCGGTCAGAACGATGATTATTGCGACCACAGTGTTGGCAAGGTGGACGAGAGTCAGAAACATGAGAGCCACTTCGATTGTCTGGAACAAAACGACCCGAATCACCAAAGCGGCCACCAAAATGACGACCACCACGACCTCCACGAGGGAAGCCACGTCCACGAGTACCAGAGACAACAAGAGCCGAAGTGTGCGGAGAAATAGGCACTGTGGGCGGAGTAACCCGTAAAACCTTCGAGAAGACAACCTCTAGATCGGGAGTAGGATCTTGGGCCAAGACTTGAGAACGAAGAGAAGAGACCAAATCAGGGCTGATACTATTGAGATACGCAGCCACAGCCAATTCATTATGGTAACGAAGAAGAGTATCGACATCAGTAGTCACAGGTTGATAAACATCAAGTTCAGCAATAAGGGCTTTAAAAGTGAAAAAGTGATCCGAGGAGGAATGATCACCTTGCTTAAGGGTAAAAAGGCGTTCATAAATTTCAAAAAGACGCGTAATATTTTTTTCATGACCATAAGCAATGCGAAGGACATCCCAAATTTTTTTTGTAGGATGAAGAAGCATATAAGGATGAGCAATCCGAGGCTCGATACTATTCAACATCCAGTTAGAAACAGCAGCATCCATGACATACCAATCAGTAAATGCAGGAGAATTATCCGCCGGCGGAGGATCGGTAATATGATGAGTCTTACGATGCGCAACAAGAAAACGCTGAAAACTGTGTGCCCATAACAAATAATTTTTTCCATCTAATTTAACAGAAGTAACACTTACATTGCGAAGAAAAGGATCGATAGGAGGGAAACTTGATGACACCATCACAGAAGACACAGTAGAGTCAGAGGATGCCATGGTGCACACAGAATTTCAAGAGCTCATATAGAGCGGGTAAGGAGACAAGAAATCAAAGGAATCACTTGCAATCGAAAGCGATTTCACATCAGAAACTAGATATGAGAAACCCACATAATAGGGCCAACAGGAAGTGGCACCGCCGAAAAAAAACGTCGGTGCCGAAAAATAATCGGCACCGGAATAAAAACAAAACAAAAAAAACAAAAAGAACAGAAAAAAACAGCGGCGCCGAAAAAAAGGAATAGCGGGAAGAAGAAGAGGAAAAAAAAAGGAGGAAGAAGAAGAAGAACGAAAGAAAAAAAAAGGAGGCGGCGCCGGTAACCCTAGGAGCGACGACTATAACCCTAGGAGAAACCTCGCTCTGATACCATGTGGAATAGAACAATATATTTTGGAATCAATAGAAAAGAGTTTACATGACTAGTATTTATAGACTAAGTAGACTAACTACGGCCCATAATACAAAGACCCAAATAAAGCCCAAGAATAAATCTAATAGTGCTAAATATGCAAGGGTTCGCATTGCAGGGTCTGACTGTAACGTCTCAACAAGGACCGCTACATCTCTATGAGAATTTAGGTATAGTATTAAATAGGCAAGAGTTCTCACACTATAAGTGGGATAAGAACAAACATTATAAGAAAAGTAATAGTATGAGATTTGGAACATAAAATATAGTAACTCACTGGTAAACAATAAAGATAGTAGATACAATGATTAGGAGAAAAATTAATATTTTGTGTGCGCAAGAGATAAAATGGGTAGGCGAGAAGGTAAAACTGATAGAGAGCTCGGGTTTTAAATTATGGTACATAGGAAAGAGTAAAACAAGAAATGGAGTGAGTATTTTTGTAGATAGTTCTTTAAAAGATGAAGTTATTGGAGTAGTTAGAAAGGGGGATAGAATTATAACTCTCAAGATAGTAGTGGCGAAGGAAGCTGTGAACGTAATTAGCATATATGCACCTCGAGTAGAATTAGATGAAGAAACCAAATCAAAATTTTGGGACGATTTAGATGAGGTATTACAAAATATTTCGTCAAATAAAATGATTTTAATAGGAGGCGATCTAAATGGACATGTCGAAGTGAAAACTGAAGAATATGAGAGGGTGCATAGGGGTTATGGGTTTGGAACAAGAAATGAAGAAGGAAAAATTATATTGGATTATGCGATAGCATATGAGAGGGTGCGTAGGGGTTATGGGTTTGGAACAAGAAATGAAGAAGGAAAAATTATATTGGATTATGCGATACCATATGACTTTATACTAGCTAATACATTTTTTAAGAAAAAAGAAAATACTTAGTCACATTCAAAAGTGAGAATAATAAATCGCAAATTGACTTTTTTATGGTTAGGAAGAGGAATAGGAGGATTTGTAAAGATTGTAAGTTCATCCCTAGAAAAAGCTTAACTACCTAACATAGATAAATAGTGTTGGATATACACCTTAATCATAATATCAATAGAGAAAATGTTAAATATCAAAATTAGAGGAGCCAAAGGGGATAAGAACCAAATGATTATGTTGTTGGTGTAAATAGTTGAAAAAGCGAGGGGCAAATCGCAAATAATGCCCTAGTTATAAGTTTTCCTTTACCTCTGTTTCATCACATGAAAATAGAAACCGCTTGACGCCTTCTTCTCCTTCTCACCTCGCGATCATGCCGATGTCGTAGCCATGCGGTCCAACCGACGCCGTAGCCATGAGGCCCAGCCGATGCCAAGAGTCCACTTTAGAGAACCCTCAACGTCGGTGATCATCTTCTGATTCCCTTCTCTGCGCCGCCGTAACCCTCCGCCGCCGCAAACCCTAAAGGCACAAGCCCTTCTCTGTCTTGCGGTTGCCATCTCCACGCGACAGTTCACCCTCTCTCCCTCACCCTCATCGCTGACCATGGCAGTGCATCACACGGGCGCAGGGTCATCGCCAGCTGGCCTGGGACAAATCACGTCGGATCCAAGCAGAACAGGGGCTGCCGGCTGTTTACCAAGTAAGAATTTACTTGTCTAGTAATTCTTTTAGTTGGTCCGAGCATGAATTGAGGTTGATTAGTAGGTTTGACATGGTTTTGATTAGATTATGGATTGGATCAGTATCATGTTCTATTTCTTTTCAATTGAGGGTTTTGATAGCCACTTTGGTGTTGTGTTTGGATGAGGGTGTTTTTGATGATTTGGTTTTGGGTTAG
Organism: Boesenbergia rotunda; assembly: GCA_024364735.1. Taxonomy (NCBI): domain Eukaryota; kingdom Viridiplantae; phylum Streptophyta; class Magnoliopsida; order Zingiberales; family Zingiberaceae; genus Boesenbergia; species Boesenbergia rotunda. The sequence continues at coordinate 139,490 of JAGFNQ010003942.1, forward strand.
CTTAATTGTTTTGAGTGTTGGGTTTGGCCTTGTGCAATTGTTTTGAGTGTTGGATTTGACCTGGTGCCATAATTGATTTTGTGCTATTGCTGTGAATAGTAAGTTATAGAGATTATTTTGTTTGGATTTAGTGTTTGGAGTTGTTATGTTTCTTACCCTATGGTATATTGCCACGAGCTATATTTTGGTGGCTATTGATTCTGGTTTTTGGATAAAATGGTAGCTTTGACTTGTGTCTTGATGTTGTGTTTGGAGTTGCCACAGGCTATTTCTGGAGATTGAGTTATGATGGAGAGGAATGTGTAATGGTTTGATTTTATGGGAAGGTTTTTATGGATATAGTTGATTCTATCTTGTTCTCCTATGTTGTTTTTGTCGTGAGATATAGAAGTGAATTGATAATGGATTGATACTTGAATAATGGTTACGGTGTGAGGTTAGCTAGGACTGGTGAATGAAGCTAATTGAATTAACTATGGTAGAGTTAATATTGAGATTAATTGATCCATTAATAGACCAATAAAAGTATGAGATGATTAGTTTCTGTTCATGATGAAAATAATGAGTTAGACTGAATATAATTAATTATCACTTGCTAATCATAGGGGTAAGGTTAATTAATGTGATTGAATCAAATGATATGTTTGAGGATTAATTAGGTGAAATTTCATTCTTGGATTTTGGTGAATGTTAGATCCGAGTGTTTAAATTTGGGTTCAAAGTTGTTCCTTAGGTTAATGTGGGTGTTTAACCTAATCTTGATAAATTAGGTTAAAAAAAGAAAAAGAAATTTATTGTTGGTTATTATTTAGTTAAATGGACGTTGTAATTAGGATTTATCCTTATCATGTTTAGTATCTTGTTTAGTTAATTAATTATTTGTTATAAATAACTAAACTTAGTCCTTGATACAGGACTTTGATTTGTGGACTCGCACGGTTGATCGTGGGAGGTTCTTTTGGTTACACACTTCTTTTACAATATGGATATGATACCCAACATTTAAAGGCAGGTACTTCTCGTTTGTTTCCTGTAGATTATTGAACTTAAATGCATAGTTGTTTCATTTATGAGTAGGAATGTTTTATCTTGTTCTTTGTTTTTGATTAGGGGTGTCAAAAATCAACACGACCCAACGACCCAACCCGAATCGACCCGAAAAAAATCGGGTTCGGGTTGAACATTTTCGGGTTCGGGTCGGGTTCGGGTTGGAGGATTTCGGGTTGAAAATTTCTAGGTTGGGTTCGGGTCGGGTTCGGGTTGACCCGAATTTAATGTTTAGTGATTTTTTGGGATTAAATCAAATTTTATTTTGAAAATAAGATATTTTCATGTATATTAATATCAATATTAGTATGATCATGATGGAGTATTGAGATAAAAAGAATTATAGGAAAAATAGCGAAAAAAGACGTTTTGAATCGGATTTTTCGGGTTATTCGGGTTGGGTTCGGGTTGATCGGGTTGGTCGGGTTCGGGTTCGGGTTTGGGTGTTTCGGGTTGAGTTCGGGTTCGGGTTGGGAGTTAAAAAAAAAAATTCCAACCTGACCCGACCCACCCGAATTGACACCCTTATTTTTGATATCATCCGTTGATACTTTCTTTGCATGATCTTTGAGTTACTCAAATTTGTATCCATACAGTCTCGCTTGTTGACCTCTTGATTCGTAAGGTACCGCTTGTATGCGAGTACTTAGAAATAATCATTAAACACAACTAGGATTTGGTTGACATTAGAGATACCCTAGCTAGTAGTTTAGTTGCATGTTTAGTGATTCTGGTATTTATTTATTGTATTGTTGCATTGTTGTCACTTGGTTGATTGTGCATTTAGTATCATGCACCATATCTGCATAGTTGCATACTGACGAGTATCGACTTCCATATGGTTAAGTTCGTCGTCAATCATTTGGTTGCTTTGCCCACTCAACCACTCATCGTGGTAGTTGCTAGAGTGCAAGCAATTGTCCTGTTATGTCACACTCGACCACTCATGAGTAGTGAATGTTGGAGTTGTAGGCAAGCAGTTGGCACCCTCACTGTTGTTTTCGAAGGATACCAGAGCTATTGGCGACTCCCCCTTTTCCCTAGGGTCTTTGGAGTAGTTGGCTCCCAGCATCCTATCCACTCAACCACTTATACTAGTGATAATCGTTGGAGTGCGTACAATTGTCACAGCCCTACCCACTCGGACACACAGATGTGATGTGATGGCGGCTTGACTGACATCAGGGGTGACACATGTTATTGCATCATATGTATTTATTGCATTATGCATTTTCTTGTGTTTGTTGCATTTATATGAGCTATGATTGCTGCATTTGGTTGACATGCATATATGTTTATTATTGCACTATCATTCGGTTTTACTCATGCCTAGATGTTATCTTGTTTTCGGAGACTGTATACTGTTGTATCTACTTGCTTGATATACCTTTTATTATGTCATCCATTTATCTACTCTTATACCCGCAGAGTCCGCTCGGACTCACCACCCCTACCATCTAATTATGTTTCAGGTAGTAGATAGATGGATTACTTGGAGCCAGAAGAGGATCCAGTTGTCAATCCCATGGTGTAGTGCCCTTTTGGAGTTTTTCTCACTTTTATTTTACCTTCCGCACTTCCTTGATTTCCATATTTATTTTTATTAATCTGGTATTTATTGTCTTAATAGAGTTATGTTTATGTATTATTGGACTGATATGTCAGTCGTTGGGTTTATTTTTGAGTTCAAATTGGAATATGTAATTTCTTTTACTTCTGTCTTTTATATCGTTATTAAATGAGTGGTTGTGAAAATTTTCTTTACTATTTTAATGTCATCCGTGTGAGGCTGCGCTATTTATAGATGAGAGATATGTATAATTGTTCCAGATTATTCGTCGTACAGGGAAGATGTTGCCCGATTTCCGAGCAAGTATGGGCCTCTGAGGGCATGACAGAAAAAATATACACATTCCTAAAATTAAGTGGTGGAAGATAAAGGATGGGAAACAAAACATATTGAAGGAGAAGGTAGGAATACAAGTATTAGATGAAATATACAGTGACGCTAATACGACATGGGATAAGATGATATCAAAGTTGAAAATAGTAACTAAGGATGTACTCGGTAAGTCAAAGGGACATGCACCACCAAGTAAAGAATCTTGGTGGTAGAATGAGAAAGTACAAGAGAAAGTGATGGAAAAATGAATAGTCTATAAGGAATTATATATTTATAAGAACGAAGAAAACTTAAAAAAATATACAATAGCCAAGAAAGAGGCTAAAAAATCAGTGAATGAAGCAAAAAAAATAAAATTTTTGAACAATTATATCAAAACTTGGATACAAAAGAAGGGGAAAGAGACATTTATAAAATAGCTAAAGCAAGAGAGAGGAAAATAAGAGACCTTAGCCAAATAAGGTGTATTAAAGATGAATGCAATAAAGTACTAATAAATGATAGCGAAATAAAAGAGCGGTGGAGGATTTATTTTCATCAACTTTTTAAAAAAGGTTTAAGGAACTAACTTAACTTAGGCAATTTAAGTAGTTCAAATGAGTATAAAAATTTTAATTTTCATCGTAGAATTCGAACTTCAGAAGTAGAACTTGCTTTGAAAGGGATGCAAAATGGAAAAGTCATGAGACCAGATGATATCCCAATAGAGGTATGGAAGTGGTTAGGGAAACAAGGTATTAAATAATTTATAAAATTATTTAATATGATATTGAAAACAAAAAAAAGTCTAATCAATGGAGGGTAAGTACTCTAGTTCCCTTATATAAGAGCAAAGGAGATGTACAAAATTGTGCAAACTATAAGGGTATTAAACTAATGAGTCATTCCATGAAACATTGGGAAAGAGTAATAGAAAAAAGATTAAGGAAAGAGACCACGGTGACCGAAAATCAATTTGGGTTCATGCCTGAAAGGTCGACAATAGAAGTTATACATCTTCTAAGACAATTAATTGAAAAATATCGGTAGTAAAAGAGAGATCTACACATGATATTCATTGATTTAGAAAAAGATTATAATAGAGTCCTAAGAGAAATTATATAGAAAATTCTAGAAAAAAGAGGCGTTAGCGTAACATATATTGAACTAATTAAGGATATGCACGAAGATGTAACGACCAGAGTGAAGACTTCAGGTGGATTAACTGAAATATTTCCAATATGGATAGGGTTACATCAAGGATTAGCTCTAAGTCCCTATCTTTTTACACTAATCATGAATGAACTCACTGGACACATTCAAAATACAGTACCATGGTGCATGTTGTTTGCAGAAGATCTCGTTTTGATAGATGAGACACCTGAAGGAGTAAATGCTAAACTAGAATCTAGACAAAAAACACTAGAAGTGAAAGGTTTTAGGCTTAGTAAAAACAGAATATATGAAAATTAAGTTTAGCAATATTAGACGTAATGAAACAATTGTTAAGATAGGAGATGACAAGTTGTCTAAAACTGAGAACTTTAAGTATTTAGGATCATTTTTGCAAAATGATGGAGGGATTGAGAGAGATGTCTTACATAGAATACAAGCAGGATGGTTGAAATGGAGGTTAGCGTCGGGTGTTTTATGTGATCGTAAAGTACCTCTAAAACTTAAAGGAAAGTTCTACAAAACGGCAGTTAGACCTGCTATGTTATATGGTGTTGAATGTTAGGCTATGACTCGGGCACATAAGCAAAAGATGAAAGTTGTAGAGATGAGGATGTTAAGGTAGATGTGTGGACATACGAAGATAGACAGAATAAGGAATGAGAGCATTAGAGAGAAAGTCGGAGTTGCATCTATTGAGGAAAAACTTCGAGAGATACGTTTGAGATAGTACGGGCATGTACTTAGACGACCAATAAATGCCCCTGTTAGGTGATATTAAACTATGATAAATACACATATTAAACAAGGAGGACTAAAAAAGACTTGGTTGATAATAATAATACAAGATAAATTTTATTTAAATATAGATGATGATATAATAGAGGACAGAGCCTAATGGCGTAGAAGGATCTATATAGTCGACCCCACCTAGTGGGATAAGGCTTGGTTGTTGTTGTTGTTGTTTTCCTCCCGCTTTGTCCCGTAGCTTTACATCATCCTATTCCCACGATTCGCAACCCGATTTGCCCCACATTCACACCACCGTCTGCAATCACCCATCAGTGTCTACAGCCACCTGCAGCGCCCACTACCATCTACCAGTGCAATTACACACTGCACCAGCCACCTGCAGCAATAGCACTTGAAGATCCAGCCCTCTTTCTCAAGGTATCTTTCTTCATTCTCTTCTCCTTCGATCTTTCTTCTTTACTTATTTTTCCCTCTCCTCTTTTTCCTTTTGGTTTTCGCTCAGTGTCAATGTGAAGCTTTTGTGTGCGAGTCGGCAGGCGAAATGACAAATTTCACTCATGCCTCCGACCCATAGGTAGGCACTTCAAACATTAATACTCACTATATTTTGCAATTTATTAAACAATATTATCAAAATAAATTCAAATGAGTTGTACTCATATAATTTTCTTAATTTTTTACTTTAATAAGAGTATTAATTTTTATTGCCTAGAATAGTGTGAAGCATTTGTTTCCAAAAGCTTTGAATGAACAACAATTTCAGCCAAAGTGAACACAATTCCTAATGGAAGTCTCAATTCAAAGCTTGGTAAACCAACTTAGGGCTACTCCTAGTCCTTTGAAGATTTCAAATATATTGGCATAATTATCTACTTAACATCATGAACTCACTAGGTAACACCTAATGAGGCAATATGTATCACTCTATGCAGCAGCAACAACAACAATAACCAAGCCTTGTCCCACTAGGTGGGGATGTATCACTCTATGCCAGTGATAAAAAAGGTATTGGTTGGCTTGAGTAGAAATTAATGGTTTAATCCCATCCATCTCGGCTTGGCCAATGTTAAGCAAGACAAACCCCAACATCTATTTGTGACTCGTCTTTTTCTCCCCTATAAAGTTAAAACCTCACTAGGCTCAGTGGGCTCCTGTTTTTCCTTTCACACGCTCTTTAACACCATGTATCCACGCTTTGTACCTATTATAATTCTAGCTCCTATTCTATTAATAAAAGTAGATGTCAACCAAGATTTGGGTGGTGAAATTGAAATTAATTGGATGTTGCAGAGACCACAACTCTCATATGATGGAAGTTCTGCTGATGAGAAATTAGTTAGTACAGGCCCTATTAGAAAGGTATGCTATATGACATGACGTGTTTTGATTTATTTTTTGTTTCAAATTGTTCCTACAGAATTTAATTTCAAAAGAAACTAATTTGCAAGTAAATAAGCTATAACTGAGAAGGGATCAGCAAAGTGAAGTTAATCCAAAACAGCATTGACAGAATCTGATCTGATAACTAATATTGTTAGCAGAAATAGGTTGAAGCTGAAAACCTGAAACAATATCATTCTGGACTGGTAGCAAAACCAAAGTTTTAAGCCTTTTTTAACTCAAATAAAAAGTTCCAGTAACCAATATTTCTAACTAAATAAATATAGGGCATACAAATAGATGCTACCCACATGTCAAAGTGGCATTCATGTATCTCTAATCCATCATAGTTGGGATAGAGACACTTAACCTATAATAATCACTAAGAACTAAGAACTATAATAAACTATACAGACACTTAAAAAGAGGTTCTCAATAAAACAATCTTTCAAAGACTTCTCTATTGAACAATTAGAGCCAAGGTTCAAAATCTCGAGCCGTGCCGAAGTTCGATCTTTAATTGGAACAATACTGTTTTGCTATCATGCCGATGTTTCGATGCATGATGCCCGTAATGAATTGGAGTTGAAGAAAGGAGATAAAGCATAAGAAGGAGATATTGTCTATGTTGAGTATGATTTTAGATCTTGTATCATGTTACGCAAAAAGTTGAAACACATCATTCCGGTAAATTACTGATAATACCACTCAGCATAGACAATGTTTCCTTCATTTGCTTCATCTCCTTCCTCATTCAACCTCTAATCTGTCACCGACACCGCATCATTCCGTCAGTATGAACATTATCGTTACCGTCAAAGACTAAAACTACACATGGCTCAAGATTTTGAAACTTAGTATTGAGTGATATTGAATTTCAGTGATGTATCAGAAGGATATTTTCGACTGTTTCACTTGGCATGCTATGAAATTTCAAACCATGGTTAAAACAACATACTGCATCTAAATCCGAACTTCTCAAGCAAATAGCCTAGTTACACTAGACGAGCAAGATATTGAACTATTAATTGATTATAAAAACCCTAGCGATTCAGAAATCAATGGAAAAGAAAATAACAAATGTAAACTCATACCCTAGCAAAACAACAATACATCTGTTACAAAAAACATACCGAATCAATAATATCCTGACAGTAGATAGGACTCATGTAATAAAGAACATCATGAACTGTAGCACTTAATGTCATACGAAGACCTCGAACACCATCCAAGGTTATTTTTTCAACTGCACTTTCACCACTAAGCTTCAAACCCTTTCTCCACTAAAGCAAAGACAACATGGCATCAGGCATGAAGAAAGTGAACAAATAAGTGAATATATCACATAAAACAAGGAGAAAATAGAGACAATCAACTCAATCCGTGTAAAAGTTTGAGTGACACAAGTGCAATGAAACATGAAACTCAGGCAAACTACGATCCCAAAATTTAGATTAGCAAATATGTTCTAATATTAGAATAAACAATCATGCTAAGATAGAGAGGATTGAAGAACTAAAACAATGACACCTGTGATAAATCTTCACTAAGTAGAAACATAAAGCAGAAATTACATAATAATTTATCCTTAAAAGATATAATGCCTAAAACTTCACTTATCACTCCCATGGAGAACAAAACTACCATAACAAACAAACATCTTTTTATTAATACCATGGTGTCCTGATGTGTATGTATGTTTATCAAAATATACTAAATAAGGAAAAAAATAACAATAGAAAACAACCAATTTCATATAATGGAAGTCAAAGATCATCAGATTGTAAACATATGGAAGTCATTGAATGAAATAAGCTAATACAAATAGAGCCCCCAGGCTATGGTGCAGCTGAAGGATGACTAGTTATCTCCCAAGCACCCTCGGTTCGATCCCTATATGGCAAATTTTACAGGAATTTTTTCTCCAAATGAAGCGTGCAACCGTCGGATGTTGGGATTTAGGGCCGCCCGTCACGAGCGCTTCCTGATTTATAGGCCGGTGGCCGGTGGGAAACTTTCGTGGGGTCCGACCAGTCGTCCCAGGTTCGACGTTACCCAACCTGATTAATCATTTTTTTTCTATAGCACGGGTAAAAATGTCTTCAGATCAGTCAGACTAAATTGCCCAATTGAGGGACTGGGAACAATATATGGTTTTACAAATAAAAATCCAAACAAACCTCGCACAAGTGATTTTTTAGATATAACAAACATAATCTACTGTGATCCAATAAATGGTAAAAGACAACAAGAATTTATGAAATTTGTTCTGGCACACCCCTAAGATTAAACAGCAAATTCACATACCATTAAATTTCATAAGCAGTTCAAGGAAGACACCACGGCCCTTGACAAGATAGGTGGTAGGCAAAAGATAATCTACAATATTTCTTGTTAGATTTTGAGTTTTATTGTATTTAAATTTTTTGCATTTTAAATTATTTTTTTAAATGAAATTCATCATGTGGAGATGGTAATTATGGTCACAAATTTTCAAATTGAGATTGATTTAGATTAGCTTTGGTCAATTTAAGACTGAACCAAATTTATATATGGGAATAGTCTAGTTCAATCGCGCAGCGAAATTTCTATATTGGGGTTATACAATCTCTCATCTCTCTCCCCATGCATCTTTCTTCTCTCTCAACGCATGCCCACGTCTGATCCCCCTCTCTTCTTTCTCATAAGCAACGTCAATACCCTATCCATTGTAGGCATGCCACTGGCTAGCTCTAGTTGTCAGCCTCTCCTATTGACCACTCTTCCTCTCTCTCTTGTTTCTCCTCTCTTGCCTTGTAGGGTGTGTGATTGCATCATTTGTTGCCCAAGTGTTCCCACCATCAAAACCAAGAGAAGTCACCACCAGCAATGATGAGGAGAGAGAAATGATGAGGAGAGATTGGTGGCAATGTATCATCTCTTTTTCCTCTCCCTTGCTATCCTTCCCCCATTCCTTGTGTCGGCCACCCAATTGCTTGTAGCCAAGTGAAGTGTCTATCATTGCCACCAATCTCTCCTCATCATTTCTCTCTCTTTCTTTCTAATTGGTATCTCACCACAGTGCCACCAACACCCTATGTTCTTGGGCCAAACCTCAGTAATTGTTGCTTTGCATCCAAAGCATCGTCATTATTGCATCAATTAGATTGACTCATTGAGATAATAATTCGGTACTTGTATATGGAGTTGAAAGTTTAGCGAAATAAAAGAGCGATGGAAGATTTACTTTCATCAACTTTTTAATGAAAGTTTAGGGGACCAACTTGACTTAGGCAATTTAAGTATTTCAAATGAGTATAGAAATTTTAATTTTCATCGGAGAATTCAAACTTCAGAAGTAGAACAAGCTTTGAAAGGGATGCAAAATGGAAAGGCCGTGGGACCGGATGATATCCCAATAGAGGTATGGAAATGTTTAGGGAAAAAAGGTATTGAATGGCTTACAAAATTATTTAATTTAATATTGAAAACAAAAAAAATGCCTAATCAATGGAGGGTAAGTAGTCTAGTTCCCTTATATAAGAACAAAGGAGACATACAAAATTGTGCAAACTATAGGGGTATTAAATTAATGAGTCATACCATGAAACTTTGGGAAAGAGTAATAGAAAAAAGATTGAGGAAGGAGACCACGGTAACCGAAAATCAATTTGGGTTCATGCCTGGAAGGTCGACAATAGAAGCTATACATCTTCTTAGGCAATTAATTGAAAAATATCGGGAGCAAAAGAAAGATCTACACATGGTATTTATTGATTTAGAAAAAGCTTATGATAGGGTACCAAGAGAAATTATATGGAGAATTCTAGAAAAGAGAGGCGTTAGCGTAACATATATTGACCTAATTAAAGATATGTATGAAGATGTAACGACTAGAGTGAAGACTTCAGGTGGATTGACTGAAGCATTTCCAATAAGGATAGGGTTACATCAAGGATCAGCTTTAAGTCCCTATCTTTTTACACTAATCATGGATGAACTCACTAGGCACATTCAAGATACAGTGCCATGGTGCATGTTGTTTGCAGATGATATTGTTTTGATAGATGAGACACGTGAAGGAGTAAATGCTAAACTAGAATCTTGGCGGGAAACTCTAGAAATGAAAGGTTTTAGGCTTAGTAGAGTAAAGACTGAATATATGGAATTTAAGTTTAGCAATGCTAGACGTAGTGAAACAATTGTTAAGATAGGAGATGATGAGTTGTCTAAAATCGAGAACTTTAAGTATTTAGGATCGTTCTTGCAAAGTGATGGAGGAATTGAGAGAGATGTCTTACATAGAATACAAGCAGGATGGTTGAAATGGAGATTAGCATCGGGTGTCTTATGTGATCGTAAAGTACCTCTAAAACTTAAAGGGAAGTTCTACAAAACGGCAGTTAGACCTGCTATGTTATATGGTGCTGAATGTTGGGCTATGACTCGAGCACATGAGCAAAAGATGAAAGTTGCAGAGATGAGGATGTTAAGGTGGATGTGTGGACATACGAGGATGGATAGAATAAGGAATGAGAGTATTAGAGAGAAAGTCGGAGTTGCATCTATTGAAGAAAAACTTCGGGAGACACGTTTGAGATGGTACGGACATGTACTTAGAAGACCAATAAATGCCCCTGTTAGACGATGTGAAACTATGATAAATACGCACATTAAAAGAGGGAGAGGAAGACCAAAAAAGACTTGGTTGGCAACAATAAAACAAGATAAATTTTATTTAAATCTAGATGATGATATAGTAGGGGATAGAACTCAATGGCGTAAAAGGATCCATATAGCCGACCCCACCTAGTGGGATAAGGCTTTGTTGTTGTTGTTGTTGTTGTTGTTGTACTTGTATATAGAGTTGAATGTCTTGTAATTAACATCAATTGTTGCTCATGTGCTTATTTCATAACAAGACATTCAACTCCATATAATATAGCAAGTCTAACCATCATTTTATAAAATTACCCTTTAAGCTTCATAAGTACCTTACAATAACAAAAAACAATTAATGTCCTCCTACATTTCAACTATCTTGCTTGTATCCTATGTAAATCTCTATCAACTTAACCATTCACAAAAAAGGATTCTAGAGTTGCAAGTAACTCATCATCTCCTAATTTAACAATTGTCTTGTTGCAGTCAATACTACTAAACTTAAATTTCATATATTCTATCTTTATTCTATTAAGCATCACACCTTTTGCTTCTAGGGTTTCATGTCAAAATTCAAACTTAGTATTTACTCCTTCATATGTCTCATCAACCATCAGTAATTATAAATAGAGAAAACAAATCTAGTAAAACTTTAAGTATATCGTCGTATATCACAAGCGAGGAATTTAGTCCATGATGTGTTATTTACACTATGAAGACCAGGCTCTACTACTTCGCTTCTTAATAATGACTAAAAGCTGATAATAAAGTATTTTAAATTGAGACAAAAAATGATAAATATTAAGTGGTGATAAATAAGTGAAATTAAAATAAGAGTTGATTATATATATTAAAATTAAAGACATGAAATGAGCACTTTAAGCATTTAATAGAATTTGTGACTTATTTGGTTCTTTTAATATCTTAAGTAAGATTAAATTTATGCACGTATTTATATCTTTCCTATTTGCCCACTTAACAATTTATTCTTATTTCTTATCCTTACATCTTTCATGTTATCCACTTAATAATTTGTTCGGACTTCTTTTTAGTCCTGGGCCTCAAAGTTTGTAGACAAAAGTCAATTTTGGAGCTATAGTTAGTTTCAACCAGTAGTATCTAGAATTGCTCAAAGATCATCAACATGCTAATACCTTGTCATATCACTATACTTCTTGTTCTATTCATCATCTTTTGATAGTAGATGGTTCCATTGTATTTTTTTTTTAATGAATATATATTCTGTTGAACATCTCTTGCTTGTCTTGGCTTATTGACATGGTTCTTTGATATATAATACTACAATGTCAACAAGTGGGGTAGCTCTTAGTTAATAGAATTACACCCACACATGACAGTTTTAATTGGTATCAGAGTTAGATTTACCATTTATATTTTTCTATTTTTCAGTTTTCTTGTTTTATGGTTTTGTAATTTCTTGGCATAAGACGTTTTCACACAAGTCAAATGTATCTCTAGGCTATAAGATTTATAAATCCTATTTTATTTATTGATTTGGGAATTTCAAATCTATAATTTTGTCGAGTGATGCCTAGAGGTGGAGCTATTCATGGTTGTGGCCATGTTGTGCATGCGATCATGTGTTTGCTTCTCAAGGGCTTGACCATGGCTTTGATGATATGGATTTAATGTAATCTTTGGCTTTAGGATTTAGAGGCATTATCTATATGGAGCTTACTTTTGAGATTTTCACTAATCAAATATTTCTTCACTCGGAAAGAGATGAGTCTTAGAGATGGATAAAGTTTTTAACGATTATGGTTGCAATATTAAGTATCACCGTGAGAAAGCTAATATAATGGTAGATGCACTGAGCAAGAAATAATCCATATCACAAGGTCGCAATTACAAATTTTAGAAGACAATTTTCGGACTTGGATCTTCTCAAATGAGGCAAACACCACAAGAAGTTTCAATGTCCTTGATTGCACAGTCATTATTAGTTAAGCGGATTAAAGGGAATTAGTTATCAAAGCTAACTAATGCAGCAAATTATGGAAGTCAGAAGGTGAATTTCTCTAGAGTTAGGCCCAAAGTTAAAGTTTTCTATGGTGTGTGTGGATCTCTATGATTTCAAGGTAAATTGTGCTTTCCAAAGCACACCATATTGATGAGGATATCATTCAAGAAGCATATTGATTTAAATTTGCAATTCATAATAGTAGTGCCCAAATGTACAAGGATTTGAAGCAATTGTATTGGTGGAAAGGCATTAAAAGAGACATTGTAGATTACATACTAGATGTCTAGCCTGCCAATCAATCAAAGTAGAGCCCTAAACACCAGTTGGGTTTGATCTAGATTGATGTGCCAAAATGGAAATTAGAGCATGCTATCATGGATTTTGTAATTACCGAGAGGGGCATGATTCAATATGCGTAATCATTGATTGATTAATTGAATCAATTCATTTCTTAACTACTCATAGAGTGAACTCTTTAGATAGTCTAGTTGAGTTGTATTAGAAAGTGATGAGTAGACTCCATGACACTCCTAGTATCATTTTCGACTGAGATCCACATTTTACTTTGAGATTCTGATAGTGTTTCAAGAAAGCATTGGACCATTAAACTTCATGTTAGCATAGCGCATTGATTTTCACCCTTAAACTGATGGTCAACTAAAGCACGCTATTTAGACTTTGGAAAGGATCTTCCACAATCATATGTATTGGATTTTAGTTAACCATTTAGACGTCACCTTTTATATAAAGTATGTAAATCCCCTATTTTATAGTATTAGCTATATAAATATATATCCTAATTTGTATTTTAACTAAAATATAAATTATTCCTAGAATAGAATCCTAATTTATTTCCTAGATAGACCTCTAACTTTGTATATAAATAGGCATATTTATTTCCTAGAATAGATCCCTAACTTTGTATATAAATAGGTCTTACATCTTATAACTTTTGTATATTGAGAATTCTCTTATTGTAACATGGTATCATAGCATTAGGTTTCCACCACCGCTTCTCCTCTCTCTTTTCCCCTTTTTTTTCTCTCTTTCGGCGCTTTGCACGATTTCTTTTCTCACCTTCTCTTTCGGCGCTTCACCTCTTCGTGTGAACCCATCACCAGGATTTGCTTCATTACCGATCGCTGCTTTATCGCCAGTCGCCACCTTTGTTCGTAAGAAGGGATTGATCTAGGGTTTGGCACTAGAAGAAAGAATTGAACCTCCTTCGACCTGCAGTTCGCCTCCTATCAATCTCGCATCTGTTACAATTTGCTTTCAACGCCGATCTAGGGCTCTTTGTCATTAACGTCCACTATTGCCTTCGTCCTTCATTGGGCTTCCTCCCAGAGCTTGGTTCCTACCCTATTGCAGTGTTTTCTCGTGTCCTGCTTCGTTGTTGTTGGCATATGCACCATAATTGTGCTCTCTTCTGTTGAAGTGTTTATGCTTGTCTTGTTGCTGCATTTTGTCTTTCCTACACAAGCTTCAGATCTAGTGTTACTCTTCTTCCCTTCTCTGTTCGCCTCCCTATTTGCGAAGTAAGTTGTTGCCGTGTTTGGTTTGAATCTTCCTTTGGATTCTTCTTTATCTATGGAGTATTGATAAAGATGATCATTTGACCGATGACCCTCCTCGAGATGACTTGAAGCAAACTTGACTTAGAGAGTATGCTCGCTTGTTTCTTCAGATTCGGAATTATATTGATAATAAGGTAATTGGTTTAATCAATCACTGTGAATTTATTAAAGAATTGATGGATTATCTAGAAGTTTTGTATTCTGGAAAAGGGAATCTCACCCGCATATATGAGGTTTACAAAGCTTTTTACCGTGTGGAAAAACAAGATCAGCTTCTGATTAATTATTTTATGGCTTTCAAAAAGATATATGAAGAGTTTAATATGTTACTGTCCTTTAGCTGTGATGTAAAGGTTCAATGTCGCCAACGGGAGCAGATGGTTGTCATGAGCTTCCTTGCTGGCTTATCTCCTGACTTCGAGTCCGCTAAATCACAAGTTCTCTCTGATCGGAGGTCACCTCATTACAAGATGTGTTTAACCGCATTCTCCGTACAGAAAATACCATACATGTTCCACTTAGTGGTGCTTTAATGAGTAGCAATACTAATTATGTGCCAAAAAAATCAACTAGTGGAAACAAAGGAGGCTCGCAAGATTTTGAAACTAGAACGTCAAATTCTAGTGGTATTATATGCAACTATTGTTGTAAGCCGGGTCATACAAAGTTTGAGTGCAGAAAACTTCAGTACAAGAATCAACAAAAACACCTAGCGCATATTGCATCTACTAATGATACCCCTGATAAATCAGTTCCTTATCTCTATAGATTAATTTGCCAAATTCTCTCAATATTAGGAATCACTTAAGTCTTCATCTTCCTCTATCACTATTATTGCTGATTCAGATGATCACAACACATGTCTTATTTCATCATCCTAGGTGGGTCATTGATTTTGGTGCCACGATCATATAACAGGTAATTCTAGTCTCTTCTCTACTTTTTCACACAAATGTAACACTCCTATCGTTAATTTGGCTGATGGATCTTCATCTTGTGTTCGTGGGTCTGGCATTATCAATCTTACTCCTTTGCTTTCCTTATCCACTGTCTTACTTACCCAATTTATCTTTTAATTTGCTTTCTGTTAGCCAATTAACTCGTAATCTTAACTGTTGCATCTCATTTTTTCTCAATCATTATTTATTTCAAGATCTTTTAACGAAGAAGATTATTGGTAAATTCTTGATCCACCTGTCCCAAGATCCTTCGCTTGCTCAAGTGTAACTACTCCTTCCGAGGCTCATTGTAGGTTAGGTCATTCATCTCTTCCTTCGCTCAAGAAGCTTTAACCACAATATAATAGAGTGTCTTCATTAGATTGTGAATCATGTAAGTTTGTAAAGCATCATCGTCTTATTTCTAGTCCAAGAATAAATAAACGTGTTATTATACCTTTTGAGTTGGTTCATTTCAATATTTGGGGTCCTTGTCCTATTTTATCTAAACCTGATTTTAGGTATTGTGTCATTTTTGTGAATGATTATTCTCGTATAACCTGGTTATATTTAATTAAAAGTCGTTCCGAGTTATTTTCTCTATTTTATGCATTTTGTGTCGAGATTAAGACTCAATTCAATACGTCCATCCGTACTCTGTGAAGTGATAATGCCAAGGAATATACATCTAGTCTATTTCAAACTTATATGAGTCAGAATGGTATGCTTCATAAAACTCTTATGTTGATACTCCATCCCAAAATGGTGTGGCTGAGCGTAAGAACAGATATATTCATGAGACTGCACTGACCCTTTTATTTCAAATGAATGTTTCGAAGTCTTTTTGGGCAGATGCGGTTTCTACAGCATGTTTTCTCATTAACCGCATGCCTTCATCTATTCTTCATGGTGAGATTCCTTACAAAATTTTGTTTCCCAATAAGTCGTTGTATCCTATCAATCCTAAGATATTTGGCAGCACTTGTTTTGTTTGGGATGTTCATTCATATGTCACTAAATTCGATCCCAAGTCTTTAAAGTGTATCTTCCTTGGTTATTTTCGTCTTCAGAAAGGTTATAGGTGTTATTGTCCCAGTATTAACAAATATCTTGTCTCAATTAATGTCACCTTCATGGAAGACACACCTTATTTCCCATCCTCACTAATCTCGACTTCTCAAAGAGAAGATGATGATTTATTGTTATATTTTATCACAAACTTTGCACCAGTTTCGAAACCGGCTTTAGTCAAAGCCTCCTATTATTCAAGTATACTCTAGGCGTCAACCTCCTGATTCAAGTCCTGCACCTACTACTTCGTTATCAGATCCAACTTCGAGTGATGATCTTCCTATTGCATTACGTAAAGGTAAATGCTAGTGTACTTACCCTATTTCTTCTTTTGTTTCTTATAATGGCTTGACGTCTTTTTCTTGCTCTTTTATTGCTTCACTTGACTCTATTTCTATTCCTAAAAATGTCCGTGAGACCTCATCTTATCCTTGTTGGAGAGATGCAATGATAGAGGAAATGAAAGCCTTGGATGATAATGATACTTAAGACTTGGTTGATCTACCTTTAGGAAAACGAGCTATTGGATGCAAATGGATATTCGCAATTAAAGTCAATCTAGATGGGCCAGTTGCAAGACTAAAAGCTCGTCTTGTTGCTAAGGGTTATGCTCAAACCTATGGTGTGGATTATTCTGAAACTTTTTCTCCTGTTGCAAAGTTGACATCTATTCAATTATTTATTTCATTGGCTGCTACTCATCATTGGCCTTTATATCAACTCGATATCAAGAATGTTTTTCTTCATGGTGATCTTCAAGAGGAGGTGTATATGGAGTGACCTCTTGATTTTGTTGCTCAGGAGGAGATGAAGTTAGTTTGTCGTCTTTAGAAATTTTTGTATGGTTTGAAATAAAGTCCTCGTGCTTGGTTTGGAAAATTTAGTCAAGTTATTGAAAATTTTGGATGATGAAAAGTAAGTTTGATCATTATATGTTCTACAAGCAGTTAAGAGCGGGTATTATTCTGTTAGTTGTGTATATGGATGATATTGTTATTACTGGAATGATACTATGGGAATTTCATCTCTCAAATCTTTCATTCTTACTCAGTTTCATACAAAAGACTTAGGGGTGCTAAAGTATTTCTTCGGTGTTGAAGTTATGAGAAGTAAAAAAGGTATATTTCTATCTCGGAGAAAATATATTATTAACTTATTAACTGAGACAGGAAAATTAGGGGCAAAGCCTTGTAGTACTCCAATAACTCAAAACATGAACCTCATAGTAAATTGAGAACTATTTGAACATCCAGAGAGATATAGAAGGTTAGTTGGGAAGTTGAATTATCTTATTGTGACACGTCCAAATATTGCATATTCGGTTAGTGTCATTAGTCAGTTTATGTCATCTCCAACAGTTCATTATTGGGCAGCGCTAGAGCAAATTTTGTGTTACTTGAAGGGAGCACCTGGACGGGGTAATCGTATATAAAAATCATAGGCACACTCATATTGAATGTTTTTCAGATGCAGATTGGAC
>JAGFNQ010003942.1:162382-181577 GCA_024364735.1 Boesenbergia rotunda
TATAGAAAAATAAATATATAAATAAAACAACCTCAAGTAGAAGATAAACTAACAAAGTCAAAAGCATTTATTGCGGGAATGGAACGGATGAGCCACTTGCCACCGCATGCATTATTTACACGCTTTAACGAGCTTCGACTTGCGACCTTCAATCAAAAACGTTTAATTATGAAACACACACACACATAATTGTAAATTGAGGAACAGCTGAAATAAAATCAAGTCATGAAACATAACAAGTTTCTGGATCCTAACTACATGCCAAGAAATACTTCTTGCTATTTTCTATGGAAAATCAAAATCAAGACGCAACAATTAGTAGCTAGAGATGCACATCGATAAATCCTTAAGCCTAAAATGTGCTTTTTTTTTAATCAAGTGATGTCCATGGCAATGTAACCAGTGAGCAGTCAACAATATCAGGCCGTCTCCCTCTCTATTTCTCTTCCCATTTCCTTGTCGTGTAATGCAGTGGACAGACAAGCACTCGGCCAACCACACATCATATTGTACGTATTCGTAGAATATATGCCCCAGATCATACTCACTGATTTAAGCTGCCGTCACATAATTACTTGAATCTGAAACTGCCTCTCATTTAAATCGAGGTTATCCAAACTCTTCCTGATAGAGATTTAATTTGAATATATGCGCCAGCTACGAACAAATGCTTTTTCAACTTTTTCCTTGATTACCCTCACTTCCACCAATTAAAATGAAAACTAAAAGGGTGCAGTTGATATTGGATCCTGAAGATGATGAATGTTCTGGTCAACTTCAAAGATGGGATTAGGTGCACACATCATCATCCACTGGAAGGCTCTATTCGCGCATAATATTTAAATGAGAGATGTGTGACCTATAACGACCTTGCACAAAAGTCAAACCACACTACAGTGTAATTGTCTGGATTTTGGTGATCTTATGAGCTGCAAAAACCCTTAATTATGCACGAGTTGATTAATGGCGTTTTGGTCAACGAAAAGGGCTGTGGCCTGTTGCCATCCCAAGGCATGCATGTCTTCTTCAAGCGATTTGAGAGCCGAAAAAAAAAGACCAAAAATGTTTTCCGCCCTGTTGACTCTCGTCGCGGCTCCCCCGTTTCACACTTCCTTCGATTCGACGTCCTTCCGCCATCCGATCGAGTTCCGGCGGAACTGGCAGGCGGGCAGCGGTCAACCGTCAACCATCTCTCGTCGCCCACACGATCCACGCGTCGCGTGTCGGTGGGTGCCGGTCCTATGCTCTGCCGACACATCGTCGTTGGACCGACAATAGCCGGTCACCTTTGCTGGATCGACGTCTCGGGTTAATTCCCCAGTGTCTTTTTTACTAAAGTACATCCCAAATTTTATAAATTTGCCAAACCCCTTGGGAAATAATTTGTACAGTTTTAATAATTTTTGCCCCACTGAATTAAAAAACCTTTTATTGACTAGAAATCTTATATCATCCTAAAGTCCATGGATCAAACTTATTTCAAGATTTAAGATTTCAACACGAAATAAATTGCCAAGTCCATTTAAATTTTTCTTTATTTTTATATTTTTAGTCGATATTATATATTCTGTTTATATAGAATAATCCTGAGATGGCGAATTTGATTCTTCAAAAATTTTGTATCTGTAACCAAAATAAATAAGAAAGCATCGGTAACGAACGACTCATCAGCCGAGGTAAAGTCCATTTAAATTAAAACATGAGGGGGTAGTTTGATGATTGTAAATTTCCGGGAGGCATTTCAAAAAAAAGTCCGAAAACTTTAGGAGAGGGCAAAGGTTTTTTATAATTATTATTATATGAGAAAAATCATTAAAAGTAATAAAAATAATCACATATAAATAAGGCCACAACCTCACCCCTCTTTTGCGGTGCACTAGGAGAGGACTCTCTCTGCGGATCCATCCAGGAGCTCAGATCTCCATGTCTGGCGATCAAGATCACCGGCCGGAGCACTACAACTTCATTTTCCACGATGAACCGTCGCCGTTCATCACCCACAAGCCGTCATTCGGAGCTCCTGGTGGCGGTGCTTATTATGACGACGATGCGCCGCCGCTGGCCGCAGCACCATCGACTATGTCGTTCTTGAGCATCACCGACTTGTTACGGAGCTCGATGGTCGACTACACGGCGGCGGCGGCGGCTAGTGCTTTTTGCTTATCATCATCCTCTTCGGAACTGCCGGCGGCAGTGGGAACGGTTGGTAATGAGCTGATGTTGGATGTAAACACCTTGAGTGCTGGTAATATTCCTCCGCCGACTACGACGCTGGGTTGCGGTGGCGGATCTTCGACTCCGCTAACGCCTAATTCATCTACTTCTTCTTCGTCTACTGAGGCCGGCGCCGGCGAGGAGGAGCAGTTGAAGCAGGATCAAGAGGAGGTGAAGCAACAGCCTGAGGAGGTGGACACAGAGGGCGATATGTCTAAGAAATTGTGAGTTAATTTCTCTCTCTATATATATAATTTCTCCCTTAATTTGCTTCAATTGAATCAGATTTTCTTGAAATTACAATTCCTGTAGCTAGCTGTTTATTTTGATAAATCCAAACAGATTGAAATGGCCGGCGATTGACGACTGGAATTAATTTAATTGCATTCGATATATTTCTTAATCACGTCATCTATATAACTCCTGAAAATTAAGCTTCCTGATCTGCATAATTTGTTATGTGGAATCAGGGATAAGCCCAAGAAGAAAGGAGAGAAGCGAGCAAGAGATCCCAGTTTTGCCTTCGTTACCCAGAGCGAAGTTGATCATCTCGAAGACGGCTACCGTTGGAGGAAGTATGGCCAGAAAGCAGTAAAGAACAGCCCTTACCCAAGGTCAATTAATTATATATCTGAGTATATGTATGTCATAATTAAACATCTTTCAATTGTTTTAATTTTATATGATCCAAATTTCAGGAGCTACTACCGTTGCACAACGCAGAAGTGCCCCGTAAAGAAAAGGGTGGAGAGGTGCTACCAGAATCCATTAATCGTGATAACAACCTACGAAGGCAGACACACTCATCACTGCCCCACAACTCCAAGGGGGAGCGGGTACCTATTGCAGCCGCCGCTGCCGCCGCCGTCTCCTCAGGTGATGCCGGCGAGCTTTTGCCATGACCTGATGATGCAACAAGTACTGCAACAGTTGGATGACGATGACAAATTTAGCCAGAGAGGAAGATTAAACCCTGACGTGCTTCTGCAAACTTTGCCACCTTCTCTCCAGCACCTGCCATATCAAGACTATGGTTTCTTTCACGGTTGACAGCGCCGGCCAACTACCGTAATGGTTTCTAGATTTGATTTCCGACCCATGTTTATGTTCCTCACTATACGCGTACATTCATGACTCAAGTGTGTATTCATATTTGAGAATTAAAACATTTTCCATGATTACATTATGTAAAAAGAAAAAATAAATAAATAATGAATTAGATAATATCGAATCTAGAGAAATTGTTGACTGTCAAATAAATCAAAAAGTATTAGTAATAGACGATCTAGAAGTTCAAAATGGACGACCTATAAATCTAATATTTTATGATTATATGTCTATTTAAAAAAAATTCTTATAAATATATCATAATTAAAGATTAAATTGTAAATATCATTCTAAGATTATGGTTTCTTTCACGGTTGACGGTGCCGGCCAACTACCGTAATGCTGGCTAGAATTGATTTCCGACAGTAGTTTTCATTTCTCGCTATACGCCTACGCATGACTGGAGTGTATTCATATTTGAGAATTAAAACATTTTCCATCATTCCATTATGTAAAGGATAATATTGTACACATTGTGACAATTAAGGAGGTCCATGATTTAAAGAAGAGAGAAGAAGATTATTTTGTTTAAATATCATTAATTGATTAGTTTACGGTGCACTTGGAGATAAATTAATTTACTTAATTCGAAATTATTGTCTTGTGATTTATATTAATTAAGTACATACTGCGGGACTAATTTATCAACAAATCCGAATATATATATATATATATATATATATATATATAACTACTCTAGATTCTCTTAAATTAAAAATGGCAAATAATCCAATTTACTGTAGCAGACAACTATTTGTGTCTTTATTTTTTACCAAACACGCTTAATCAAAGGATCTCGTAACTCGCTGAAACAATGTCCTCGATCTCCATTTCTTTATTCACAGGATTCTGATTTAGGATTATGATATAGTAGAAAGATGATTAATTATTATTTCAGATATTCATGATTCAATCCTAATTACGACGTATTTTATAAGAATTTTTTAGGATCTTTTGTCAACTATACAACAATAATAATAAAGAACATGGGTCGAACATGCTTTTTTTGTGTGCAAAGAAAAGAAACTTCATCGAGGCAAAGCCAATTAGAAGAAGAAAAAAATTATGGAATCACTTTATGTGTGGAAGAGGAAAATAAAGAAACAAGAGCTTTTATTTCAATAATAGTCTCCATTATTTACTTCATTTATATTGGTCTTGAGACAGATTGGCAGGACACTGAGGGCGGACGAATCGGTTTTGCCACTTTATTCATAAATAATATTAACATATTTATAGGCTAATAACATAACTTAAATAGTATTACTATCTTCACGTTCTTACTAACTCCATTAACACAAATATATTGAATCTAGACTATTTCACTATTACCATTAATACCATTAATTTGGCACCCTATCTATCTACTACTCGCAACCTTCAAGTACTCGGAATTCGATCCTTAGCTACAGTAAATTTTTCATGATTTTTTTCTCCAAATGAGGTGCGTAACAGAGGGATATTGGGCTTTTGGACCACCCGCCATGAGCATTCCCCGATTTACCCTAGCAACGGGTAGGAAATTTCCGTGTGGTCGGGTCAGTCACCTCAAGTTAAACATTACCCAACTTGGTTAATCATTTTTTTTCCTCTGAGGCTATGGTGCAACAAAAAGGCGACTAGTTGTCTCCCAAGCACCTGCGGTTCGATTCCCAGCTACGACGAATTTTGCAAGAATTTTTTCTCTAAATGGGACAAGCAACCGTGAGATGTTGGACTTCTAGACTGCTTGCCATGAGCGCTTCCCGATTTACCCTAGCGGCTTGGAAAATTTTCTATAGAGCCGGGATGGTTGCCCAAATTCAACATTACCTAACCTGGCTAATTATTTTTTTACTTGCCAACTCATTCACTTCATTCATCAACACACTAACTCCATCCTATCAAAATCAAGTTTAATTTCAATACCTCCTCTTAAACTTGATTTTGCGACTTCAAGCAAATTTCGCATCTTGATAAAGTCTTCAAATTTAAGTGGCTTGTTAAAGATATCGACAACTTGATCTTGAGACTTTGTGTATTCGACTTGCACTTCTTTTCTTATTGTTAAAGAATTCCTTTTATCAAATATTACAAGATATAAAGTCTTTTATATATAAAGTTAGGACTTATTCTAAGAAATAATTAGAACTCTATTCTAGGAAATAAATCAGGATTCTATTCTAAGGACTAATTTGTATTTTAGGTAAAATATAAATTAGAATACATCAAATTATCCCTAGCTATATTTACAATATTTTAACACTCCCTCTCAAGTTGGAGAATATAAGTCATATGCACCCAATTTTGTTACATATGTAGTTCATTCGTGGGGTTTCTAAGTGACTTAGTGAATATATCTGTTAGTTGATTATGTGAGTTAACATAACTAGTAGATATTTCTCCAGATACAACTTTCTCTCTAGCAAAGTGACAACTAACTTTAATATGCTTTTTCCTCTCATTAAAAAAATAAATTTAAGGTGATATGCATTGCGGCTTGGTTGCACTATTTGAGCTATATAAGCTCTTGACTGACTATGGTCATAGCTCAATTTTCTGCCTTTGCACTGGATCTTGCTACAATATTCTTCTTTTTGCTTTTCCAAGAAACAAGATTATCTCCGACAAATATATAAAATCTAGAAGTAGATCTCCAATCAGTGGGAGAACCTGCCCAATCTGCATCAGAATACCCTATGACTCGAGTATGTCCTTTGTCTCCGTACAAAAGACTCTTTCCTAGAGCGCCTCTGATATATTGAATAATGCGGATCATAACATCTCAATGTTCCTTGCTTGGAGAGTTGAGAAACTGACTTACTATACTTACTGCAAATGAAATGTCTGAACGAGTAACAGTAAGATACATAGTTTCCCTGCTAATCACCTGTATCGTTCAGGATTTGGAAGAGGCTCTCCCTGATTTGGCAGGAGCTTGACATTAGGATCAATGGGGTTATCAACTGTCTTTGAGTTTAACATTTCTATTTCTTCCAAAATATCGATTGCATACTTCTTTTGGGCTATGATGTGTAGGATCGGTGGCGTCGATAGAGTGGGGGTGAATATCGACTCCAGCTTCGTTTCGTCTTTTGTTCGATCAACTTCGTAATCAAATCATTAGTAGCACAGCGGAATAATAAATGTAAAAGACAAACACAGCAGACATGCGAGATTTATTTACTTGGTTCCCAACCCCCCAGAGTCAGTCCATCCAAGGCTTATGTAATCGGCGTGAGTCCACTAGTGGTCTCATTTTCGGAATTTCCGGAGGCGGAGAAAACCTGTCTTACAGTCTGATTTACAAGTACAAAATGATAAAGTGAAAGATAACTTATAAACAAAAAGCAAACCAAACAAGTTGACGATCTCGACCAATCTGGTGTTGGGACCCGGATGGCTAGAGAGGGGGGGTGAATATAGCTAGACACAATTTCTTGCTCTTTGATACTTCTGCGTGATCAGATTAGTAGCAGCGGAAACAAAAACGCAGAAGCAGAAATAAAGAACAGCAAGCAAAACACAAAGGGAAAGCAAACCGACGCTAACACATCGATATACAAGGTTCGGGGATAATTTGCCCCTACTCCTTGGCGTGCCCGTGAGGTGGGCGATCCCTTGATCGTCGGCAGATCAAGCCCTGGTGAACTCCGGATAGTAGCAGCCTCCTTCTCGGTGGAGAAACCTCTCCACAAGTGATCTCAAGAAGATACAAGTTAAGCACAGAGACACTCGAGAGGACAAGCTCACAAAGATGTAACAACAAAGCTCAAACACAAAGTCACAGAGAGCACAAGCACAGCCCACAGCAAAAACATCACTCGTTTTTTTGTCTGTCTCACGTCGCTCCTCTGTATCCACTTTGTCTTAAGCTTCAACTTCATCCCAAGCTCCATCAGCATCCTCTGAGCACAGCCTGAACCTCCTGACCTCCCTGAGCACTCAGTCCACTGAAGACCTCCTCTCCAGCTGAGTCTCTGTCAGTCGCAGCTGCCCCAGTTGCCGTTGAAACCTGAGAAGGAGAAACAAACAAACCTGCTCCAAGGAAAGCCTCCCATTGACCCTCCTTGAGTGTTTGAATCACCTGCTATCACCTGCACACTCCAACAGAGGCTTAGCAATGCATATCAAAAAGAGATCAACAAGTAGCAGAGAATCGGCAGTGAAAACAGACGCGATCAGAGCTTCTGACAGCGTATTTGAATTAAAGTTCTGCGCCTGATCGGTCACCAGACCGATCAGGAAGGACCCTGATCGGTCACCAGACCGATCCAGAAGTCTTCTGCACACTCCTGATTGGTCCCCAGACCAATCAGGCTCCTGCCTGATCGGTCACCAGACTAATCAGGCTCCAGCCTGATTGGTCACCAGACCAATCAGGCTGTTTCCAGACCGATCAGGAGTCATCCTGATCGGTTATAGTGAGAACCTCGCGACACTTGATCGTTCTCTAGACCAATCTAAACAGTATCCCTGATCGGTCATCAGACCGATCAGGAGCAGATCAGTAAGGTCCCCAAAACCCACTGTATGCTCCCTGATCGGTCACCAGACCGATCAGGAGCCAAGCAGTGAGTAAAGTGTCTTCTCCCTGATCAATCACCAGACCGATCAACCATCGCTGGATCGGTCACCAGACCGATCCACGAAGGAGCACCGTGCCAACTTCCCTGATCGGTCACCAGACCGATCCAGGCAAGCCCAAATGCACTCTAAGTCACGAGAACAAGCCTCCAGCCCTTCTCTGACTCGTGCCATGCCCAGCTTCACTCACTGGGACTTCAACCTAGCCCTCCAAGCTAGGACCTGGCTTCACTCACCAGGGTTTCAGTCACCCGGCTTCACTCACCGGGACCCGGCTTCACTCACCGGGACCCGACTTCACTCACCGGGATTTCAACCTAGCTTCACTCACTAGGATTTCCATCACCTGGCTTCACTCACCAGGACCCGGCTTCACTCACCGGGATTTCAGTCACCCGGCTTCACTCACCAGGACCCGGCTTCACTCACCGGGATTTCCATCACCTGGCTTCACTCACCAGGACCCGGCTTCACTCACTGGGATTTCCATCACCTGGCTTCACTCACCAGGACCCGGCTTCACTCACCAGGATTTCCCTCACCTGGCTTCACTCACCAGGACTTTTTCACCTAACCCTCCAAGTTGAGACTTTTCACCTAACCCTCCAAGTTAGGACTTTTCACCTAGCCCTCCAAGCTAGGACTTTTCACCCAACCCTTCCGAATTAGGGCTTTTCAACACACCTAGCCCTCCAAGCTAGGACTTTTTCACATGCCAGCGTGCGATCTCCCGATCCACCTGGACTTAATCCAAATCCATTCAACTAAACTTAAATCATTGTCAACACCAAAACAACATCGGGCCAGACTGCATCAACAATCTCCCCCTTTTTGTTGTTTGACAACCCGATTTAAGTTTATCAATCAATTCAATTCTCATAAGGGAATCATGATCCTTCCCCTATAACAACCATAAACTTAATCAGTCATTCTCTCCCCCTTTGTCAAACATCGAAAAGGGTATGGTTTAAGTTTGAACACAACTCCCCCTCAATCAAGGGTCTCCCCAAAATAATTAAAGGATAATTTTTGAATTGCATATGAGAGGCATATACCATAAATGTATCATGGCAACAACGTATATGCATCATACGTCAATAAGTGTGAATTGCACATGAAACCATATACAGAATTATATCATGATCAAGCATGTATATGTTTCACGTGACAAGTAGGGAATGCATCTGTATCCGATACATAATCCTGAGTGGTCTCCGTGACCAATCAGGTTCGTTGATTACTTGATACAGAGATATTTCTTATTAATCTGGGGAGCGATAAATTTTCAGAAAAATTCCTGAAACTCTGATACATTCCTGATCAGACTGCATTAACAATTGACATTCCACAACAGGGATGTAGACTCTATTAATATTCGTCATTTTAGAAAAATTTCTGAAACACGACATTAGGAACAAGAGTCATGACTTAACAAACTCTTTCTTATGAATTTGAACATTCCAACATAGGTTTGTATCAAATCACTATTAAGTACCAGGTTTGTATTACTTGAACAATTTTGTGCTCCCTTAGTACCAGGTTTGTACCAATGGGTGATCAAATATGTTTCAATTGTAAATGGATTGTATCATGTTTGTTTGTAGTATGATCATTAAACTGATACAATTCGACGAGAGGAGATCGGACTGAGGAGTTTTGACCCAATCATGGAACTTACTGATCAGTGTTGATCTGGTCAGTCACCGGACCGATTAGAGGGATCCCTGATCGGTCGGTGGACCGATCTGGGTTCAGATAGAAGGTTTTTCAGTTTCAGATTTCAGAAATCGATTTCAGCAATTCTGAAATCAGGTTTGTTTCAATTCTTAGCCATTCCCAAACCCCTAATTTAATTGATTTTAATTACTTTGGTTCCAAACATGGGGTATCTTAATCAAAATGCATATTTTCAAACTATTATCAAAATATGATACTAATATCAAATTTCCAAAACATAATCAGATTTCATGATACAAACAAAAATATGATCAAAATTTCAAAATCATGCTTGTATCAAATTAGTATCAAAACATGATCAAATTCCAAAACATGCTTGTATCAAATTCTTATCAAGATTCAAGACTTTAACCCCTATCAAAGCATGATCAGTGGGAAATCAAACAAGTCATGGAATTTAAAACATCATAACCTATGTTATCATGTTGTTCTTAACCAAAATTAGGTTTGTGCCAATTCCAATGGATGATTAAAATTTCAAAACATGCTTATTTCACATCATGATCAATTTAAGCTATGTGTTCATCCTGTTCTTACTCAAAATGGGCATGTCAGATTAATGTTAATTATCCAAACATCAAAGTCATGGCATACTCATCTAGATTCGTCTCCAAAATAATAAGAAAAGCTTAAGCCTAGACCTTAAACTCATGTTCTTTGTCTAATCAAGTATTGTGAGATTTTCATAGTGATTTTCGAATTAGCACTAACTAATTCATGTGTCCATACTTGTTCAATAGCATGCCTTCATGTTGTCTAACACATACAAGAAAATCATGGCATACTTGATTATGGAAGAACTTAAATACTAAAGTAGATTATATCATGACTAAGTACTTTAACACATGAATACCATAAAAATCACTAGCCAAGGGATTATATTGTCATAAGATCTAAAACAATGGAGCTCAAAGCATTTAATTCGAATTTTCCATAACCATCCATGTGAATGACAATTTTCCTTTGGTCATGGGTTTGGAGCACCAAATATCAACCTCCCATGTTGATAGATGCTTCCCCTCAAATAATGCTCATACAATTCTAAAGATAGAGGTTTTAGGTACCCAAATTTTGGGACCTAAAGAACCTTCAATCAAAGACTTTGGCACCCATGCCTTAGTCATTTTCTTTTTAACTTTTTGAACCCTAGAATCATTTGATGGTCTAAATTGGGTTCTTGACATTAATGATACAAAGGTTGATTCCTTAGGTCGGTAACCTATACCGGCCTTGTTGTAAACCGCCCTTTGGGAATTTAATATCATATCTAAGGTTTTGGAGCTAGATGAGAATTTCTCAAGAACATTCTTGAGATTTTCAACTTTGCTCTTTAAGTCCTTATTGTCATTCTCAAGGGTCTTAACATGCGAGTCATCATGAAAATCATTAACATCCTCCACCCTAGAGGATTTCAATTCTTCTACTTCCAATTTCAACAATTTAACTTTGTTCTTGGATTTTTTAAGCAACCTAGCTAGACATGCAATGGTTCTATAGCACTTATCTAGTTCGGGAGAGATTACCTCTTCATCATCCGAAGATGATGAAGGCGCGGTTGAGGAGCTTGATTCGTCTCCACTCTCCTCTTCATTTGAATCCTCTATGGCCATGAGGGCACGGTGATGAGTGTACTTCTCCTCTTCTTCTTCGGATGAACTAGAGGACGAATCATCCCATGTGACCCTCAAGGCCTTCTTTTTCTTCTTTGATTTATCCTTCTTCTTCTTTAACTTTGGACATTCATCCTTGTAATGTCCTTTCTTACTACATTCATAACACGTAATATTATACTTATCAATCTTAACTTCACTAGGGTTACCTTTACCCTTGAGGCGCCGGCTCTCCCTCATCATCCTTCTAACAAAGTTGGTCATCTCGGAGGAAGAAGACCAGCTGCCCTCCTCATCGGACTCGGATGAAAATGAAGATGACGAGACTTCCTTCTCCTTCTTCTTCCCCTTCTTCTTCTTCTTGTTGTCACCTGCCACTAAGGCAATACCTTTCTCTTTTGAACTTTTGTTAGAGATCTCATGTAGTTCCATTTCACAAAATAGATCTTCTAACTTAACACAAGATAAATCCTTGGACACCTTGTAAACATCCACCATAGATGACCACAAGGCGTTCCTAGGAAAAGCTTTGAGGACATACCTTATAAGATCTCGGTTCTCTACCTTCTCATTAATGGAGTGGAGACCGTTGAGGATTTCTTTGAATCGTCCATGGAGTATATTTACAGTTTCATCCTCTTCCATGGACAGATTTTGGAGTTGGCTGAGAAGGAGGTCCTTCTTGGCAGTCCGGGTGTCTTGAGTGCCTTTATGGAGCTCAATGATCTTGCTCCATAGGTCTTTAGCACTTGTGAAGGGACCAACCTTGATTAGTTGGTCCTTGGTCAATCCGCATTGCAAAGTTACCATCGCTTTTGCATCGGCTTCACCTTTCTGGATTTGATCTGCCGACCAACTTGAGAAGTCCATCTCTTTTCCCTCAGCATCTTTAGGAGTTGAAAAACCTTCCTTGACAACAAACCACATGCTGAGGTTGGTTTTGAGGTAAAACTCCATCTTCAACCTCCAGTATGGAAAATCAGCGCCGTCGAAGAGTGGAGGTCGGTTTGTGCTCAATCCTTCTCTTCCAGCCATCTTGCTGTAAGCTCTCGGATGTTAAGCCGTGAACAGAGCCCCAAGCTCTGATACCACTTGTTGGGACCCGGATGGCTAGAGAGGGGGGGTGAATATAGCCAGACACAATTTCTTGCTCTTTGATACTTCTGCGTGATCAGATTAGTAGCAACGGAAACAAAAATGCAGAAGCAGAAATAAAGAACAGCAAGCAAAACACAAAGGGAAAGCAAACCGACGCTAACACCTCTATATACAAGGTTCGGGGATAACTTGCCCCTACTCCTTGGCGTGCCCGTGAGGTGGGCGATCCCTTGATCGTCGGCAGATCAAGCCCCGGTGAACTCCGGATAGTAGCAGCCTCCTTCTCGGTGGAGAAACCTCTCCACAAGTGATCTCAAGAAGATACAAGTTAAGCACAGAGACACTCGAGAGGACAAGCTCACAAAGATGTAACAACAAAGCTCAAACACAAAGTCACAGAGAGCACAAGCACAGCCCACAGCAAAAACTTCACTGTTTTTTTTGTCTGTCTCACGTCGCTCCTCTGTATCCACTTTGTCTTAAGCTTCAACTTCATCCCAAGCTCCATCAGCATCCTCTGAGCACAGCCTGAACCTCTTGACCTCCCTAAGCACTCGGTCCACTGAAGACCTCCTCTCCAGCTGAGTCTCTGTCAGTCGCAGCTGCCCCAGTTGCCGTTGAAACCTGAGAAGGAGAAACAAACAAACCTGCTCTAAGGAAAGCCTCCCATTGACCCTCCTTGAGTGTTTGAATCACCTGCTATCACCTGCACACTCCAACAGAGGCTTAGCAATGCATATCAAAAAGAGATCAACAAGTAGCAGAGAATCGGCAGTGAAAACAGACGCGATCAGAGCTTTTAACAGCGTATTTGAATTAAAGTTCTGTGCCTGATCGGTCACCAGACCGATCAGGAAGGACCCTGATCGATCACCAGACCGATCCAGAAGTCTTCTGCACACTCCTGATTGGTCCCCAGACCAATCAGGCTCCTGCCTGATCGGTCACCAGACTAATCAGGCTCCAGCCTGATCGGTCACCAGACCAATCAGGCTGTTTCCAGACCGATCAGGAGTCATCCTGATCGGTTATAGTGAGAACCTCGCGACACTTGATCGTTCTCTAGACTGATATGAACAGTATCCTTGATCGGTCACCAGACCGATCAGGAGCAGATCAGTAAGGTCCCCAAAACCCACTGTATGCTCCCTGATCGGTCACCAGACCGATCAGGAGCCAAGCAGTGAGTAAACTGTCTTCTCCCTGATCGGTCACAAGACCGATCCACGAAGGAGCACCGTGCCAACTTTCCTGATCGGTCACCAGACCGATCCAGGCAAACCCAAATGCACTCTAAGTCACAAGAACAAGCCTCCAGCCCTTCTCTGACTCGTGTCATGCCCAGCTTCACTCACTGGGACTTCAACCTAGCCCTCCAAGCTAGGACCTGGCATGGTTTCAGTCACCCGGCTTCACTCACCGGGATTTCAACCTAGCTTCACTCACTAGGATTTCCATCACCTGGCTTCACTCACCAGGACCCGGTTTCACTCACCGGGATTTCAGTCACCCGGCTTCACTCACCAGGACCCGGCTTCACTCATCGGGATTTCAGTCACCCGGCTTCACTCACCAGGACCCGGCTTCACTCACCAGGATTTCCATCATCTAGCTTCACTCACCAGGACCCGGCTTCACTCACTGGGATTTCCCTCACTTGGCTTCACTGACCTGGACCCGGCTTCACTCACCGGGATTTCCATCACCTGGCTTCACTCACCAAGACCCGGCTTCACTCACCGGGATTTCCCTCACCTGGCTTCACTCACCAGGACTTTTTCACCTAACCCTCCAAATTGGGACTTTTCACCTAACCCTCCAAGTTAGGACTTTTCACCTAGCCCTCCAAGCTAGGAATTTTCACCCAACCCTTCCGAATTAGGGCTTTTCAACACACCTAGCCCTCCAAGCTAGGACTTTTTCACATGCCAGCGTGCGATCTCCCGATCCACCTGGACTTAATCCAAATCCATTCAACTAAACTTAAATCGTTGTCAACACCAAAACAACAATCGGGCCAGACTGCATCAACATCTGGAACTCTGAAGTGTCGCGCACTTTCTCCTGGAGCCTCCTTGGTCGCAGAGCTTCGCCTTGAGCACTTTTTCATTGCACGGAATGAGTAAGCAGATATGAAAACTTGATACTGAACTGCTGCATTCGACCCCCTTTATATAGTACCTATTCAGGCGCTTGAAAGGCCACTCAGGCGCCCTAGTCGCGATCAAAACTTAATCTGGACTGGCATACTCGGCGTAGGGATAAGAATTGCCTCCCAAGCACCCTAAAGCCCATTCAGGCGCCTGGGAGCCTACTCAGGCGCCTGGGACCCTTTTCAGGCGCTTGGGAGCACTTTTTCCAGTTATTTTCTTTCTTGCATCTGCTCTTTTGCCTCCAACTCCAGGTTCCTGCAAGACAAACAAACATAAGACAAAATAAATAATCCTTAGCCTTAGTTGATTGACAGCCAAAGTTGTCTGGTTCTGACTTTTGGGTTTCAACTGAAATCCTAGGTCGAACCGACGCCTACTGTTACACTTTTGGGTTTCAACTTGATCTTCATTGGGCACCTCCACCTCTTGCAAATCTTGATGACCAAAACTGATTTGTAGTCCTGCAACTTTAGATGGACTAGACCCGATTTCATGGATTTCTAATTTTCACAATTGCGAGTTCCGAGCGCGATTGGTATCTCCGTAAGTGGGTCCTCCAAAAATGATGCCCACTTGGCCTTGCATGGCATTTCTCTGGTTTTCTCGGTCCTCATCAAGGGGTGGCATGAATTGTGTCTGATCGGCGGGTGTCTGTGTCTGATTGGTTGCTGGGGGTGAGTTGAGGTTGATTGCCGCGTTACTAACTATGATTGTTCTGATTACCCAGGGGAGGAATTGTTTGCTGGAGCCACTGCTAAGTTGGCGAGCTTGTTCCCGAGCCAATTGTCAATAGTCTTTAGTGTCATGATTCTAACTCCGGTGATAGGAATAGTAGGGTCTTGTTGGGAGAGCTCTGGCTCGATTCTCGACTTGTTGTATTTGTTTCTAATGATCGAAGGCCTCTGATTGGACCAATTTGCTTGTTGAGCTTCTACATGTTGAGCTTCTGCTGATGTCCTGCGATGGAACTGATGACGCTTCCTTACCCCAAGCGGCTTGTGTTTCCTCCACATTAATGTAAGTAGAAGCTCTCTCCAAAAAAAGTATCCAAAGTTTTTGGCAGCTTGCATACCATAGAACGAAAAAATTCTCTATCCATAAGTTCTTGCGAGAAAACACTTATCAATATCTCTTGAGTAGCTATAGGTACATCCATAGCTACATTGTTAAACCTCTTGATAAGCCTTTAATGACTCCTTAGGGTCTTGCTTTAAAGAGAAAAAATTTAAATTAGTCTTATGATACCTTTTACTATAAGCAAAATGTTATAAAAAGATCTTTTTGAATGTTTTTTAAAACTGTGGATGGAATCGTGAGGTAATTTATCAAACCATCATTGTGTCGGGCCGGAATGTGTTGTAAGGAAAATCTTGCACTTAACTCTATCGAAGTACTGATGCAACAGAGAAGCATTCTCAAACTTCATCACATGCTCCTCCGAATCAATTGTGCCTGCATATTATCCAATGGAAATGCCCTTGAAGCGATGAGGCAAAGGGTCTTCGAAGATCTCAATAGAAAATGGCACGGTTACCTAATCTGGTGAGCGTCGATCGGCAAGCACTTTTCCTTTTCGAAAATCATGTTGTACAGTTGGACCAGAGGAAGTTGTGCTCAACTAGTCATGTTCATCATTCTTAGCCTCCGAGCGAATAAAGTCTAGGGGAAACTGAGCTAGTCTAGTAGTGACGTCCACGCCTTGGGGAGCTATCGTTGAGATGTCAGGAGCTTGAGGCATAGAGCTTCCTGGTTGTTGTAGTGTTTGCATCAAAAGTTGTGTTTTGACTACTATCAAAAGCTCCAAATCTTCCAGAGAGACTAACAGTGGACATCTTGTTGCTGGTGGAATCATCCATGATTCACGTCATGGAACAGGTAAAGTTTCCCATAGACAGCACCAATTTGATCATGTCCACAAGCTATGAAGTATGATGCGGTATGATGGCTAACCCAAGCTGTGATGGTACCACCGTCTTCAAAGTCCAAGTTGTGCTAGCACTACCGTCTTTAAAGTCTACAAATGAGATCAACTGAGCAAAAGAGCATTAGTGGAAAGCCCACGGGGGTCCCTGGCATGTGCATTCCAACGCTCAAGTTAGTTTTCCCTCAAGTGATAAAGAAGAAATGCTTGAAAGGAGTGGAAAGTGATGTGAACTTATATCTGCACCATGAAAAGAGACCCTATTTATATGCAACATCCCTTGGTGATCCTCCACCGTCAAGATGTCACATTAGCCGTAACAGGGTTATCATGCTGATAGATTTCCTATAAGAAATATGTGCAGAGCAAACAAGGCAATAGATTACTAAGTAGGTCAGTGTTTAGGTCTATGGGTTACTGAGCAGGTCAGTAATTAAGACAATGGGTAAAAAGGGGTGTGCATGTTAAATAGTTGATGGACTGTTATGTGTAAAAGGAGACCCAATAATAAGAGAGTTCAGTTTGTGGGCCCCATGATAGGAGGTCCAACCCATAAGATCAATGAAGCTCATAACTTGCTAGTTAAGCTGGGATGTTCCCACATTGGCTGATCAGCTGCAATGGATTCGGGAGCCAGCCGAGTGCTATAAGCGGGTTAGTCGATCAGTTGTTGCCTGAGCTGCACTCCTCATAAGTACATTATACGTGGGTTGTTCGATATGTCGAAGTGGGTATCTTGACCCTTCGTAGTTGCCCTTTACTTAGACCTGCCCGACTATCATAGCATCTCGAATCATGTGGGTAATGTATCGTACATGACCCGCCGACAGGCTGAATACTGATATGAGTCGACCGACTAGCTATTGTCCGCGTCTCTCATTCAAACCTCAGTCGTACTCGGAGAGTGCCTATTAAGGTCAAGAAGACCACGTTATGGATCATGGATAGATATTCAGAATGGCTCGTCTAACCGGCTCACCTTTTTGACTTAGGCGGGTCGCTCGGCCCGTTCGATCAGCCCGTCTGATTAGCCCGTCGGATCGAC
Source organism: Boesenbergia rotunda (assembly GCA_024364735.1). Classification (NCBI taxonomy): domain Eukaryota; kingdom Viridiplantae; phylum Streptophyta; class Magnoliopsida; order Zingiberales; family Zingiberaceae; genus Boesenbergia; species Boesenbergia rotunda. The sequence continues at coordinate 179,834 of JAGFNQ010003942.1, forward strand.
CTGTCTGACTAGCCGGCTCTTCGACTTAGGTAGTCTGCTCGGCCTAGTCGATCATCCTGTCTGATCGGCCTATCGGGTCGACCCGTCTGACAAGCCGATTAGCCAGGTTGATTGGCCTGTTGGGTAGACCATCTCTATTGATCCCGATCCTTATACACCGAAATCATAGTCATGTCCGCCGTTTGACCTTGCATTTTTCCTACATTGACTGGGGGCCCAGGATCCCTCCATATCAGTGGCATAGTTGGATTTTTGTTGTGTTCAACAAATGGCTCACCTATGCAATTGTTAATGTGTGCACTTATGTGTCAAGACACTTTTATGTATTTATAGATAATTATTTTAATAAAGTATGTATTTATTATTAATTATTTATTTTTCAGTAAGTATTTGATTAATGATAAAGTCCCACAAATTAATAGTTATATTATTCTGAAAATAGTCCTTGATCCGATAGATATCTAGAGAGGATATAAATATCTATATCAACGCTGAGTATGACAAGGTCAAGATAGACCAAGGGATAGATATCCAAGTTGTACTTGGGGGTGTCTTGAGTTTAGAGGTACACTGGACACGACCCTCTTAAGAGAACACCATATATTAAGCATCATTAGTCGTTCGTCTTAATAAACGAGTGTAACTGATTTTTTGACTTGAGACCTTCATATATTCTATGCGTGGAGTTATGTACTTTGATACCGTTAAAAGTGATCTTTAATCGTATTGTGATTAATATGATAGTTGGGTATATGATAAAACGTAGAGAGGATAGTGTTGGTGCAATCCTTGTTAGGTCAGGGTTGACCTAGTTTGACTAGGCTCGGGTGAGCTTATGTCTGGTAAGCTTGGTAAGCTTAAGGTTGGTTGTTTCGATGTTTGATAATGATGTTTGAATATCGTGTGAGTCAAGTGGGTCAAGGTTGACTGGAGACTTGACTGAGAAAAGACCTAGTGGGATTAGGTGAAGTCCAGGTGGATCGGGGAGATCACACGCTGGCATGGGAAAAGACCTAGTGGGACTAGGCACACCTAGTGGGACTAGGTGAAATCCAGGTGGATCGGGGAGATCGCACGTTGGCATGGGAAAAGACCTAATGTGACTAGGCACACCTAGTGGGACTAGGTGAAGTCCAGGTGGATCGGGGAGATCGCACGCTAACATGGGAAAAGACCTAGGGGAATTAGGCACACCTAGTGGGACTAGGTGAAGTCCAGGTAGATCAGAGAGATCGCACGCTGGCAAGGTGGAAGTATACCGAGAGACTAAACCTAACTCGAGGGTTAGGCAAACCTGGTTGGGAATCAGGTTAAGTCCTAGCTGGGAGCTAGGCAGGAGAAATCCAGGTTGGTCAAAGGGGTTGACCGGACACTTGATAGGGAAGTCCTAACATGTCACGGTTGACAAGGTTAGGCAAGGGAATCCTAGACTTGTGCACACAAGTTAGGGTTCGACTCAATCGATTGGGTAATCGATTTGGGTTGGGTTTCTCGCGAACAAAAGCCTTCTTGATCAATTGGGTGATCGATTAAGGAAGGTATGAATCGATTGGGTAATCGATTCAGCCTCACCTTAATCGATTGGGTAATCGATCAAGGTGGTCTGTAATCGATTACAGCAGTATTGCGCGAGAGCACAGAAAGGTGCTGAATCGATTAAGGCTATTCTTAATCGATTGACTAATCTATTAATCTTCAAAAAATAGTCGTTGAACGGCTAAGTCTGACGTGGTAATCGATTGGA
>JAGFNQ010003942.1:185744-240289 GCA_024364735.1 Boesenbergia rotunda
ATTGACATCGGAAAATGATGTTGAAGCCTTTTCTTGTTCCGGCGTCAATGTCAAATTTTGCTCCCCCTCAATCCTTGAAGTAGAAGCTTCTTGAATTTCCTCCTCGGATGTTGAGCACCTCTCAACTTCCGAATCCTCTTCATCGGATGAATCTCCCTCTTCAGATTTGTCTTCATTTGGTATAGTGGAGGGATCTTCATGAAGCTTGGTCAACTTGCTCCAATGCTCCTTGTCATCTTGATAGTCTCCAATTTGACTCAAGATGGTGTTTGACAATAGATTAACCAAAATTTTGGTTACCTTGTTGTTGGCCTCACTCCTTTTGATTTTCTCTTCATTCCATTTGGTCTTCTTGAGGAGCTTTCCTTTAGAATTCGTTGGAGCTTTAAAACCCTCCATTAGAACAAACCATTGTTCTATCTCCATCATGAAGAAATTTTCAATCTTTGACTTCCAAAGATCGAAATTGGCCTTGTCGAATGGTGGAGGTGCTCGGGTGTCGTAGCCAAACTCCATTTTTGAAGTTGAACCCTCTTGATGATTGCTAATTGAAATTAGAGTTTCTTCAAAACTTCTTCTTCTTCCTCTAGCTCTTGCTCTCTTGGTGATGAGTCCAAAGAAGAGTGACCTCACCCTAAACCACTTATTAGGACCGATAGGAGAGCTAAGGGGAGGTGATTAACTCCGATTTGCTTGTAGAAGATTTGTCGCTGCGGAAGACTCCAAGCAATGCTAACACTCAAGGATTTACTTGGTATCACCTTCATGAGGTGACTAATCCAAGGATCCACTCTCCTCACTCTCTCATACACTATGAAAGATCTCCTTCTTGAGGTGGAGAAACCTCTTACAAGCTTACAAGAAGAATACAACAAGAGGAAGCAAATATAATAGAAAATCTTACAAGATTTACAACAACAAACTCTCTTTGCTTTCCTTGCTTTCTTCAAGCTTGAGATCGCCTCTAGAACTTTGGAAGTACAACAACACTATGCCCCAAAGCTTCTCTTGAAATGGCGAGGAAGGAGGAGAAGAGGTGCCGAGGAGCTGCCGAAGAGGTGAGCTTCAAACCTGTGTGAAAATACTATATACCCGACGCCTAGGGTTCCCTAATCGATCGCAATATGTTACATGCATAATTTAAATTTTAAAAAAAATTTAAATATCTAAATCATCAAAATCTTCATCATCATGATCATCATCACCAGATGTTTTAAATTTATATAGTTGAATCTTGATCAGTTGCATCAAGATGAATTTCTTCCTCTTCTCACAAGATGCACGCTTAAGGTGCACAAGCGCAAGAGACTCCCCTGGTTGCACCTAGGCGCAACCAGGGGAACGCCTTTAATAACTATATTTTATGGTTGAGCGTGATAACAAATAATTTGTAGAATTTGCTCAACTCACTTAATGATACATAATTTGGTGTGATTTTTACTAATAACAAAATGAGTATCATGCACTACAGTCAAGCTTGATCAAACTATATAACCATATCAACTAATGCTCTAGTTGAAATCAATTTCACTATGAATTAAGTTAATTAACTTTATAAATTATAGTAGCTTATAAAGATATTTCGATTTTAAATTTAAGTTAATAATAACCCAACTTATCAATTTTAAAATATAATTATTGACATACTATATTAATATCAATCAATATAATTAACGTATAAGTATACTCAATAATAACTATATTATTTATAAAGTTATATCTATATTATTAATCAACATAAATAATATTTCACCATAAATAGAATCTCTACAAATATAATCACCTACTAATTAAATTTATAACATCAAATGTAATAGCCTAGATAAAAGTTTTCATTAGTTATAAATTATTAACATAAAGTTCTAACTTTCATTACTTACTTTTAGATAATTACGGAAGCCCTCAAGCGCCCATTTGGGATGAAACAATTTTTGAACCGCCTAGGTAGCAAAGACCCTACAACTAACTAGCACCATGATAACTTAGCTAAAGTTAAATTGTTAATTTAAGTATTAAATTATAAATAAAATCTTATTGCTCTAATTGGTTTAGGTCCTGAGGTAATCTAAGTGTTGGAACATGCCATGTGCACACTCAACTATAGGGTTTAGGTTCGGAGGCCACTGGCACAACAAGTCTAGACTCGTAGTGTTGGCTTGGAGCAGCGATGTGTCCAGACGTGTCGTGCTGGCCCGAAGGCTGCCGATGATACATCCTGAAGCATTGCACAGGCCGACAGCGTCGCACAGAGCCGCGATCGCGGGAGACACAGAACAAGTAGGGGCTAGGGTCTCATAACTTAGGTTTAATTAAATAACTTATGTTAATAATTTTAATCAACTCTTAGCTATGATCGGGATAATTTAGATAGGGATAATTAAAGTCTAATAAAATTATCTCATTATATATATATATAATATATATATATATATATATATATAGAGCAATGATAGGGAGAGTGAAATGGAGAGTGAAAACTATAGTGATGATGTGGCATGACGTGGCACTTTACATGCACACGTCCGATTATCGTTGGACACCATCGCGGCCTTCGCGCCGCCCCGAATCAAACTATACCCTGGGGGGCACAGTGAACCCGTCGAGATCGTGCATGCAAGGTGCCACATCATTCACTATGATTTTCACTCTCTAAATATATATATATATATATATATATATATATATATATATTATATATATATATATATATATTAAAAATATATTTTTTTATTTTTAGTTAATATATTTTATATTTAAAAATATCGAAACTCTGGCAGGACTGCACGATACGGTACCAAAACTTCATTGTTCCAATTCGAGACTAAAACCTTGGCACGAGATTTTAAATCATGCACTCAACACACTCTAGCACACATCAAAGCATGTTGAGAATAAATTAAATGAATTTTAATCCTATAATTTTAACAGGTTAGCTTGTTTACCTCAAAATAAAAACCTTCAGTAAACTAGAAAGTCATTTAAAATCTTAGAAGACAAATATGACAAATATAACATAGTTTCAACTAATGATTACACCTTAGTAATACTAAAATGAGTTATCGACTGAAATGAAATGTTTTAACTACTGATTACACCTTATTTGAAATCTATGACATCCACCACTTTCTAAAGAGTAAAAAATTTAACTAATCTACAAAATCAGGGTTGCATCATGTTTTACAAGTTGGTAAGACCTGTTCCAAACTTAAAACACTAACCTGAGTTGGCCTCACTGATCCAGAAGTTGAGAAACCACGTCTTAGTTTAACCACAACTCCACCTCCAAAGGAGAAACCTGTGCTGTCAAAAGCCAACCACGCTTCCCAAGAATCATCCTCTCCTGTAAAAAGTGCATGTAGTCCCTGCGCAGGTAAATCTGCTTTTAGCTAGGATCCCAACCATCGGGTTGCCAACCAACTGGATAAAATGGCATACCGGGGATATACCCTGCAAATCAATACGAGCAGCAAACTGACCTGAAGGTTGGAATGTACGGCGATGCCATACCTGAATGCATTGACAATTATAAAAGTGTCAGAATAAACTAAACTGCTGAAGAAAAAAGACAAAAAGAGATCCTCAAATTTTCAACAACAAAACATCATGATCAAGTTTTGATTAGCTGTGTAAAGGTCTTTCAGAACTTCATTGCATAAAGATTACTAGATCAAGTTATAATCACATAGATACTTTTTGGTTATCAACAACAAAAAAAACACACACACGCAACTATATAAATTGCAGAATGCAGATGATAAGTGTGCCAGAGTCTTAGATTAAACCTATTCCAAAAGAAAACATTTGACCAAAATAAGTGCAGTAAAATAGTGTATAGGAGCAATAATTCAGGTCCTTAACATACTATATCCTAAAAGCTCACAGGCAACCACAAAAACAAGAAAGCAGCAACGTATTAATGGCAAACTTATAAATACATGAATTCATACTTGAAAATTATAGGCCAACTCTAACTGTTCTGCAACATCTTCACGTAGTGGAAGCCAATCCAGTCCACCTTTACGGGCAAACCAATGGCCTCTTAAAACACGCCTGTTCTCACCACTCCAATACACTGGGAAACAGTGTCGCCTAGTCAAATCCACCTGCCATCGGAAGAACTTCCATAACAAACTATGATAATGCTTGTCCTTTTAATAGAATGTGTATACTCATGGAAAGAAAGTTATGGATAATCAAACATTGAGCATAAGTGCATGTTAATTAATATAGATTAGTAGACAAATGACCAAATGAGATTATTAAGTTATACGAAAAATGAAAATATATAATAATGCAGGTCCTAATGATTAGCAGAGTTATCAAATACAATATCAAAAATTAAAAAATATGTTTGATGGAATGAAGAAAATGCTTTTTAGCATGGGAATGATTCAAGGCATCAGCAAAACTAATCAGCATGAGGTGGAGAAACGAAGAAAATGCTTTTTACCAGGTTCCCAATCCCAAGTTGCTACATCCAAGACTATACGCTCAAAGTCACTATCTTTCTTCTCTTCAATAAAAGAAGAGAGGTGGAGAAACCTATTAATACAAATTACCTAATTGAATATACAGTCTTTGTAAATGGTGGTAGACGTTGGCTGAGTGGTCAGTCACCTCCTACTGCCTCGGCCGCCTAGGTGATTGAATTTTTTTACTATGTATATTAACAAATTAATAGAATAATTTTCATCGGCTTAAATATACAACAACTAAGCCTTATCCCACCAGGTGGGTTCATAGGCTTAAATATATTAATTAAAAATCTAATCGAAATATTTGTTTATAAAATAAATAAAATATTTTTTAATATCGGATGCCGGGGCGACACGTCCAGACATCTTGTCGAGCTCGAGCAACACCTCCGGACGTGTCTCCGGGCTCGAGCGACGCATCCAGACTTATCACCGAACCCGGGCAACATGTCCGAGTCGTCGCCCAGCTCGAGCAATGCGTTCGTGCAGGTCGTCGGGCTCAGGCGACACATTCGGGCTCATACGAAGGGTCCGGGCTCGTCGCCGGGTCCAAGCGACGCTTCCTGTCTCATTGCAACGCGTCGATGCCTCACTTGTGCATTGTCGGTCTAGGCGAAACGATGAGATTTCTAACCTAATGATGACAGCAGTGGCAGCAACGATAACAGCAACCTAAGTTGACTTTTGACCACCTAAAAAGCTGCCTTTGATCCAAGCAGTGCAATTGATGTCCGCCTCCCACCTAGGAGGCCAACTCAACCACCATTTAGAACACTAACAATATAATAAGAAAACAAAGAAGCTTAAGAAGAGGTAGCAATTTAATGTGTTGTATCTGTGTATTGTATTCTGCCTTCGAGGCTCTAGTCCCATTTTATGGCATATTTTGGTAGACAAGAAGGGCTTCTGATCGACCATAAGGTGTTGAGTCAACTTGTTGGCTTCATCCACAAACAAGTCTTCATCTATCACTAATCGCTAATCTGGTAGCCTTCTAATGGCCTGCAGCCTCGATCAATTTTGAATCTCTAATCGTCTCATCTAAATGTAAGATGGATCCTGTCTAAATCTAAAAGATGGATCACGCTCCATGTGTCTTCCCGAATTCAATTCTGGTCGCCCGCAACTACCGACTTGATCGACTCCAAACCTGTTTGAACAAGGAATGTGGTTATTTGTGCACTAAATCAGTCAAATCCATTCCTATCACCCGGAACTCTAACTCAAGTCGACCACAATCAAGTCCACTTAAGTTGAGTTCTACCCTTCGTCCCAAATACAATTCCACTCAACACCCCATCTCAAAAATAGCTTACCAAGAGCAATCTTCCGCCCAACTTATTTTCTCTCAGATGCACCGAGCCCTTCAGCTAACTTTCAGTATTGCCTTCTCGCTCTAACGTTCTGTTGTACTCTTCCGCAAAGCCTCTCATCCCTCGGAAGTACCAAGCTCATCAGCTCCCTTATTGTATCATTCGTGTCACATGCTTGTGTCTTGTACTCCAAGTACAACTATCTTAGATAATCTCTGTCCTTCTTGCCCTTTAGGTATCTAATACCACCCTTCTCTATACTACAACGGACCACGAGTCATCAAGTGGTCATGTGTATTCTCCTAAATGTCTGCACACTTAGACACACATATCAAATAATATTACAAAGTCTAACTTATCCCCATTTGCTCAAACATCAAAAATGTGGTCAAATCACTCGGGGTAACAATGATCTCCCCCTCAACCATTTAGGATACTAACATAATTCTCAAGAAGATTTGTTCCGAGGAGACAAGGATTCAAGTGATGAATGTAATCCTCATAGATGTTACTCTATAAATAGATGTCAGAAGTAACCATGACATAGAAGAGTGCATTGAAGAAATATTAAAGTAATTGTATGCTTCCTCTAACTTATTTGTGAGTGTCCACTACTCTTCAATTGAATATTATTTCCAACAAAATGGTATCGGAGCCTAAATGATAGCCATGAGCATATTTTTCCATTCCTCATCTCGCCAACAAAAAGGAAAATTAGGGCATCCAAATGAAGGCTTTGCTTGAATGTCAAGGCATTTGAGAGATTATGATAGAAGATGTTTCATGATGAGCAAAATCTCACTATGAATGAAAGGACGGTGATTCCTCTACTAAGAAAAACAAAGGCTTTTTTCTTCATCTATCGAGGCTTGGATGGAGATATTTTCCAAAATTCATATAAAAGAGACAAGAACGTGAAAGGGTTCTCCAAAATTCATATAACATGAAAAGGGTTCTCCTCCAGCCTTTGAAAGAAAAATTAGATGTGAAGATAGATGAGCTCAAGCTTGCATTGGACTATTACACAAGGATCATGGTGTTGTAAACTAATTAAGGAGATACTGTGAGGAGGAACTTGAAGATAGATGGCGGAAAAGATATCTTTGGATCTTAAAATCGACTATGTTGTAGCAACAATAGAAATTTCTAAAGATGTAAAGGATATGAAGTTGGATAAACTTATGGATTCTTTTCAACATGAGAGTAGAATCCAAAAGAGTGAGGACCATTGGGGAAGCTCTACAAAGCAAGTTTTCCATCAATGATAAGAAAGAAGAATCAAAAAGAGAAAGTAGTAAAGGAAGGAGGTCATGATCACGTAAGAGTTCTTCATGGAAATTTTATTATGGTTAAGGACATAGTGGTTACAAGACCAATGAAGAAAGGAACAAAGATATCATAGGAAGAGGTCAATGAGATAGAAGTCAAAGCTACAACAAAAGAAAAGTTTAATGTTTTAATTGTAACAAATTTCTCCATTATGGATTTGAATGTTAGCATCATCAATCTAATCAAGTGCAAGAGAAAGCCCACTTTACCAAAAAATGAAAGAAGAAAGATGGCACTCTTTTGCAAGGAAAAAAATCCAACTAAATGTCATGGTACCTTAAATCCCGTGCAAATAATTATGTGTAGCTCAATGACTTAGCAAGGAAATATATATGCAGCTCAATGAGTTAGCAAACAAACATGTTTCATTTGGAGATTCTTCCAAAGCACTAGGGAGGTAAGGTTTTCATTCCACTTAGAGATGGAAGCTAATAATTTATCTCTAACATTTGTTACATCCCCAATTTAAAGATACACATCCTTAGTCTTAACCAAGTTTAAAATAGAAAACATAATATGCAAATAAAAGAATAAAAGATAAAGGTTTGTCTTTAAAAAAAAGGTTGATTGCACAAATACCTATCACCAAAAAGTGCATGTTCATGTTGAACGTTAATCATGTTATTGCCAAATGTTTAAATAGGTGCATGCATGATAATACTTTGCTAATAATTTATCTCTAACATTCATTACAACCCCAATTTAAAGATACACATCCTTGGTCTTAACCAAGTCTAAGATAGAGAACATAATATGCAAATAAAAGTTAAAGGTTTGTCTTTAAAAAAAAATTGATTGCGCAAATACCTATCACCAAAAAGTGCATGTTTCTGTTGAACGTTAATCATGTTATTGCCAAATGTTTAAATAGGTGCATGCATGATAATACTTTAGTACTTAATATTTGAGCATATAAACTTTTGATGCTTTGAAGCGTTTATCAAGCAACAAGAGGGGAAAGGAGTTGGCTCATATTGATAACATATGTGCGGGTGTGTTTTTGCTAAATATCTAAGGAAAATCTTTCAAAAGAGTTTCTCAAGCGGGCAAATGATTCTTCGAGGAATTCACGCCAATATTATACTTATAGGCTAATCATTCTAACATCATTTGGAGGTCATCTTCTAATGTTTGTACATGATTTTAGCAATCAAATATAGGTGTACTTATTAACGGAGAAGTGGAATACCATTCATGCATGTAAAGGTTTCAAGGCATTTGTTGAGAACTAAAGTGGATATGCCATTGAGGCCATAATATAATACCATGGAGAAGATCTCATATTCATGAAGTTTGAAGAATTTTCAAATTTGATGGCATAAGAAGGCTCTTGGCAGCACCGTACTCTTCTCAACAAAACAAAACAAAGTCACAAAAAAAAATTCTCAAACCATCCTAGATCTAGCTCAAAGCATGTTAAAAACCAAGAATATTCTAAAGGAGATTTAGGTTAACATCATTAATTATGCAGTTTATTTGCTTAATGGATACACAAATATTGAGATGGACATAGAGAATTACTAAAACTAAAGAAAAAATGCTATCATTTGCAAGAAACTTTGTATAATATATAAAGGGAAAAGAAAGAGAAAATAGATTAAAAAGTTATAGCCATGTTCAAAGACATTGATTGACTTCATATATAGAAACTTTGAATTGCTTAGACTTGGAGTAAACGGTAAAAAGAGAGCAAGAAAACTTCACTCACATATTTAAAGATATGTAGCCAACATCTAAATAAGTGGGTACATGGCTTGTTGTTGTTGTTGGAAGGTAAAGCAAAATATAGAAAATATCATAAACAAAATGATATGCCCACTTAGAATTAACACTCATACAACATATTATTAATTAGAGATTAACTGACCAATTAATATGAAAATCAATCTCCAAAGGAATAGCAGATTGTAAAACAAGTATAGGAAGTACGTACCTCATAAAGACCACCTTTTACAGGGACACCTACTCTCTCTTCCTCTAAAGCATACAGGTCATCATATTGATAGCAAGAAGTTGAGCTACCAGTCGCCTGAAATCCACTTGGACCCTCACTACATTCTGCATATTCCTTCCACCAATGTGCAAGTAGTTCTTCCTCTCTCTGTCTCATTTTTTTTTTTTTGCAGACATTTCAATGATAGAACTTTATGTAAAATAGTAACACTTTTTTAGAAATAAAAGAAAATTTGCAATTCATGATTACAAGATTATACTGTTTCAGAATTTGTAATAATAAACTTTTTTATCAGAGATTTGATATGGAATACTAGGATTCTAAAGCTAAGAACAATTTAGAAACAAAATGTGCCCAATATGGACACATATGCTGCCAACTTAGCACATGATTTGATATGCAAACATAAAGCATCGCCTAAATTTTGCACAAGCTTTCTGACAAATTGAATTGTACATATTTAACTAAAAAAATTAAAATAAAACAGTTGTTTATCTACCGATCAAACTTGTCAACATGGGTCTATCCTATCATTATGCAGAAGACCACATTTAAGGTTGTCTAGGCAATAGTATATCCTATAGTGAGAAGGATAACCAGTGAATATGCAGGATTAAATTCTTATAGAACACCTGTCTTGTCATATCCTTTGACAATCCTACCTATGAGAGTCTATAATTTCAGCAGTTTGTAGTGAACTAAGATTTGTGAAAATGATTAATACAATCAACAGAAAATGAAGTGAAAAATCCTCCTGCGACCTTTAAGAAGTGTGAAAAACCTAGATGGCATATATCCCAACTGTTACTGTAATAACTTCTTGGTCCATGATAGAAGTATTTGTTTGCACAAAGCAAACCACATCCCCATGATAGACTTGTCATTTGAGTATTAAGCTGTAGGGAAATTAAACAGGTTGTGGTCCTAGAAAAGACCTGCAAGAAAGAAGCCTCTAGTGCAAGAGAATCTCTCATACTGAAACGGAAATAATCACTTTTGCCAACAATTTCTGTTCTAGGAACTGAAGCCGCAAGCTCTGTGAAACAAATATAACATATCCATAAGCAGAGAACACGTGACACCCAATGTTATCTATATGCGATGACATCATAGCACATTAAAGTTATTACTTTATGCTAAAACTAGCATAACTAAAAATATATATATGATAAAAAAATGATTGTCAGTAAAAATAGAATCATACTCTGCTGGACTGTTTGAATTGGCCTTTTCTGTATAGCTTCTATATGACAATCTTAACAAAGTTCTCTGTTTTCTTCTTCTGAGTGAATTATTTTGCAAGTGAACTACTTAGCAGTAATTAAAATATGTATGCTCTTTGTTTCTACTGCAACATTGAAATAATTTGAGATTGAACACAAAGGCTCAAAAAGTAGACAATGGTAAACATTTCAACTCCTTTGAAAATTTAAAACATAAAGAGTGGATAAACGCTATACATAGTGATATTTATGCAACTACTTTGCATTTATCTGTCACTATTTCTTCATTTATATATAGAGTAGGCATCTGCTGCACCTTTCTTCAAATTAATAGATAAATAAAGAGTTCAAATGTGTATGCGCATAAAAGCCAAAATCCTGATAAATTTTTGGTCAACTACGTGTCATTGGAAATGAAATACAGTAACCAACCCTTTTCTGCAAGAGGCACTTTGCAGAAGTACCAACGGACATCATCCCCATCGGAAGGGCTCTTCGTGCGTGCAAGATACTTCTGGTGGCCCTTGCACTGTTCAATTGCATCCTCCAATTTGGCAATGTTTGATGGAGTATTTTTCAACAAATCAGGTGAAATCTCCTCAACCGGATTATAACCAGAAATATCTGAGAACAAAGGCATATCTTCACCGACACTTTCTAGAACGTTAGTTACTTCAGCATTTGCCATTACCAAATATTAAGCAAATTTTAGATAAATGTCTGAAATTAAGCTGGCCTCCTGTAATCAGGTAGAAAAAAAGAAGGAAAGAAAGCATATCAGTTATGACTTGGCATGGAACCTCAGGAGCTGAAAGAAGAAATATTTGTCATAACAAGCAACGGAAAACAACAAACATAAAATGATTCCCATATTTAATTAAGAAAACTAAACAAAATGAACTAAACCAAATCCTCAGTTAAGTAAACATTGTCTACACCGATAGAACAAAAAAGAGTGACAACCTTTTGAACTCCAGCGAGAAATGAAGAGAATTACTATCAAGACAACGACAACCGTGACATCGAAATGAAGACCGCTACCCTAGACTCGTCCAACGACAAAACATACTTGACACGAACTCCATGCGAAGGAAATCTTCCATGGCAAACTTAACACCAGAGGAATTGAAGAGACACCGTTTCGCAAAATTTCGATCGATCAAGGCAAGAAAATCGCAAAGAAAAATAAAGAGACGTGAAAAGAGAAAAGCCTACGGCCGGATCACGCAACCTCGAAACTGACGGTGGTGAAATTAAGATGATGTTGACGCATGTGAGAGGAGAAGGCGTCGGTGTACAAGGGCTTGTGGCAAGGGGAGAGGAGGAAGAAGCAGCGGCGCCGATGGGCGGGGGCGGGGCGGTGACGTGGATTTGAGAAGGAGAAGGTTGATGTGATGATCTCCGGTCCAATACACTGTATTTGATATTAATTCCATATTAAATGATATAATTTCAACGTCAAATATTATTTCAGCATCAATCCACTAATATCATATCACACTAAAAAAAATATTTTTTAAAATATTCTATTTCGTCTTATTCAAAATTTAATTATTCACATAAATTTTAAAACACTATATTTGATATCAATTCCATATTAAATAATACAATTTCAGCATCAAATATTATTTCAGCACCAATCCACTAACACCATATCACACTAAAAAAATATATTCTTTAGAATATTCTATTTCCTCTCATTCAAAATTTAATTATTCACATAAATTTTAATTTAGTTATATTTACATCATACTTATTATATTTAAAATTAATATTTCATTTATTTTAATAAATTAATTTTTAAAAATTTTACAACCAACTAATCTATATAAAAATATTTTAAAATCACACTCAATTAGCATAATTACTAATTTTTATTTAAAACAAACGATAACACTTAATTTAACATACAAGATTATGAAAATTTAATATTCAAAATTACTATACAACTTTTATAAATGATCAATTAATGTATTTCGAAGGGTAATATGAGTTTCTTTATCTTTGATTTATCTATATCGAGCTAGAAAATCTTCAAATCAAGCACTATCATCTACTACTGGCTTAATATTTAGAGTTGGCACCTCTAAATATTCCACGATTGATGCATTTAAATCGCATTCATCTTTAATTATCATATTATGCAAAAAAAATATATGATGTCATTATATCATGCAAAATATTTTTTTGTCAATAACGTAAAGGTCCTGCAATAATTGCAAAGCGTGATTGAAGCACCAAATGCTCGCTCAATGTAACGCCCGCCTTTTTCCCACACCTCGCGGTGTGGCGAGAGAGGCGGTGTTACGCTAAACATTACATGTACTTAGACAATGTCTTAATGCAGCGGAATCATTATTCTATTTTTCTTTCTAACATGCTCTTAATCATGCAACTAAACACATGGAACATTCATACGTAGCATCATATCATAACTTAATCATTTCATAACTTATTCATAAACATCATAAGCAGTATGTACTTATCCGTAAGGGTAACATCATAAGTCTTAAGTCATCTATTAGTCATAACCATAAAACGTCATACAAGAATCTTCTGCCAAGTCACTGCCACACACACACATGCTTCTGCCTCCCCTGCGGCTTCCCTTAATAGCTTCTTGGTTGATCTGCGGTACGAGGAAAATAAAACTATAAGCACATAGGCTTAGTAAAACCCTTTTCCTACTCACTAAAATCATACGTTGCTTCAACATAAATATATTAAACATCTGACATAACATAACTTCGAGCATAAACATAAGCATAGTCATACATGGCATAAATGAACATACATAAACATGACTTAATATATCAAGCAACGTATACATGACATAAAGCATACCTACCTGAACCTAAACATACTTATCATGGCATAATCTTTAGCATACATGAACATAATGCATTTCTTATACATGACATGATTCTTAGCATACTTACACATAATGCATACTTATTCATAACATGATTCTTAGCATACTTACACATAACGCATACTTATTCATAACATGATTTTTAGCATACCTACACATAATGCATACTTATTCATAACATGATTCTTAGCATACTTACACATAACGCATACTTATTCATAACATGATTCTTAGCATACCTACACATAATGCATACTTATTCATGACATACAATATGAGTATAAATACAAACATAAAATATACTTACCTTGGCGCGATGCATAACATAGATGTATGAATGAGTCTAATGCATTTACTACATAAGGATGCTTAGTTTTGAAATTATACTTTTCAATGCTTAACATAACATCATTGGGGTCCCCTGGCTTGTACCACATACATACTTCTTAGCGTGCATCCCTAAGTAAATACGAGGTAGCTAGCCTCGACCTACTAGGGTAAGGACAGCATAGTCGATAGTCCTAGAACCGGGGCGTTCTTAAGGTGTCCATCCCTGTTGCACAGCTTCGGTAATGCCAGAACCGTGGACAGCATAGTCGGTAGTCCAGAACCGGGGCGTTCTTAAGGTACCCATCCCTTGGACCCTTACTTCGGTCCGGTACAAGCCTTATGCATGAAAATAAACATGCATGCTTCATTTTCATAATTGTCATTCATGCTGAACATTCATACTTATTTCATATCCTCGTTATGCCTTCATCATTCATACTTATCATTCATACTTATCATTAAGGCATAACCATCATCTTTATTCATGCTTATCATTCTTCGTTCATAACATAGAATATACATGCATCTCATATAAGACACATTTTATCTTACATACATGATCCTAGTATCCATCATAAGGCATGAATGGTAAGCTACATATAAACCTAACACATACTACTAGGATTCATAGAATTCATCACAAAACATGTATATACCTTCATGAGTCATAACTTCATTATAAGCATTTATCAACATACATGCATTATTCCATTTATCATAATATACTTCTACATAAATTTCATGTAATCATGGTATATGATCTAAATATTCATGATTTAAAACATAACCTAAAATCAACCATACAAGTCATGTCACATAACACATAAACTAAGGTTTTAGTCATATGGAAGCCCTTACATCATGCTTAACCATGTACTATCATCATGGGAACTTATAAATATGCATTTTTGAGATCTTAACCCAACCTAAACCCTAGGATTGGGGTCTTGGCCGAAAGTTTCAAGGACCTTGGGTCCATGGAAAAATTTGCCTAGATCATGATTACTTCTCTTATCTGCATATCATGCCATAGAAAAATTATTTGAACCCTTGAGTGGACTTAACTCCAAGTCCTAAACCTTAAAACAAAAGTTGGCCGAAAACCCTAAAAGGGTAACAAGCCCATGGAAGAGTTCTTTTAACACCATTCTTACTCATAAGGTATCATAAAAATCATATTAATCATGCTTGGAAAGGTTGGAGTTTCCCCTAGCCCCTTGACTTTGGTGTGGCCGAAACTTATAAGGGTATCAAACCCATAAAATTTTCATATAAGCCTCTATTTTCTTCCATACTATATCATAGTAAGACACATTAAGCATTCTTGAGGGATTAAAATTTATCCCTAGCCTTACACTATAGGTGGCCGAAACCCTAGATGGGTTTCAAAAATTTCTCTAAATCTCAATCCATGCCTTACATCTTATCATGAAACATTTAAGAGCACAAAAAGGAATTTACATCATCCCTAGGCCTAATCCAAGGGTCTTGGCCGAAAGTTCCATAAGCCCTAATCATGAATTTTTTTTCCAACATATCATGTAAAAAAAATATCTAAATCTTATCCAACATCAAGAACAATCATACCACAGGTGAGAAGGTTTTACCTTCCTAGATTTCGCTTTCAAAATTCGAATCGAAGATAACAAGAGAACCTTCTTCTCTCTAAACCTTCCTTAGTCCTTGTGTCCTTGTAGGGGCTTTAGATCTTCAAGATGGGGGTCCTTGGTGGAATTTTTCTCAAGGGGGAGATCCTTGAATATTTCGGCCAAGTAAGGAGGAAGAAGAAGAAAAAATGAAGAAGAAGAGGGAAGTTGTAACTTCCTCTCTATTTATATTATTTGAAAAGAGGTGAGTGAAGAGGCATGATGTCTCTTCCCTTGGTGACTCTTCATTTCCTACACCTTTACTAATATCCAATTCATTTCCTCATAGAACTCCCTTGCTAGGTGAACTGGTTAGTGCATGCTTGGTTATATAAGGGGTACAAGGTTCAATCTTTGGTGCATGCACTAATTTTCTATTTTATTTCTAATTTATTTCCTATCATTTTCGAAAATTCCTAAATATTTCCCCATAATTATATTAATATTTTTCATTACAATCCCTATATTTTTATATTAAATTTTACCTAAAACTACCCATAATAATGGTATTAGAATACCCTATGAGGCCCCTTAGTATTTTAGTTTCTCAATTTAAATAAGAGAACCTTGATTCCTAGGCTAAGGTTCGTACTAACATTTCTAGATCACATGGAAAATTATCTAGGCCTGCTTAATATTTTAAGGAAAATATTAAGAGCATTTTCCGGGTCGTTACACTCAACATCCTTTCTGCATGCTTTTTACTTCATTGTAAATAATTTATTTTTTCGACCTCGTGGATCATGAATTTTTTCATCCTAGTGGATCATAAAATTTTTATTAAATTAAAATTTTATAATTATGTTTAATAAAATTAAAATACGCAATTATATTTTTTAATTTATATTTATAATAAATAATTAATATTTTTAAATAATTAAGGAAAAAACAATAATTATAAATTAATTTTTATTAATGATATTTAGTAATATAATATTTAAATATATATATTATATTTGATTGTATTGATTATATAATATTATATAATTTTTAAATATTAAAAAAAATAAAAAATTCCAACACTATATTTATGGTGTGATGAATAATGCATCGTTAAATATGGCGATGTATTATTTATCACATTAAATTTGGGATAAATTTTAATGTATGTGTTAAAATATTTTGGTATAGGTTTAAGATTAAATTGGATATTTTATTGATGTGTTGGAGATGCCATGAAAGAAATAAGCAGGATAGTTACGGGACCAGCAGTGGATTCGCCTGTTCATTAAATGCATTAATTTCTTTACGTTTTTTTATTAACGGTAAATTGGATTTAAATATTTTTAATAAT
Source organism: Boesenbergia rotunda (assembly GCA_024364735.1). NCBI lineage: Eukaryota > Viridiplantae > Streptophyta > Magnoliopsida > Zingiberales > Zingiberaceae > Boesenbergia > Boesenbergia rotunda. Next base: position 202,181 of record JAGFNQ010003942.1, read on the forward strand.
AATATTAAAAATTATTTAAAAAATTATAATGACTTTATATATTTTTAAAGTTAAAAAATAAGTTAATATGAAAATAAATAAAAAAGATATAATTTAATATGAAAATAAATTAAAAAAATAAACATAGAAAATGATATTATATTAAACTTTTTAATTATTTTTATTTCTCTATTTGGTGAGATTTTGACTATTTAATAATATTTTTTTATTAAATTGAATTAAAAGAAGGGAAAATTTGAAAAAACTTCCCAACATCAAACTAGGCTTTGCATGCACTCCCCAACTGAAAATTTTTTTGCATGGACTCCCTGATGAGATTGACAAGATAATTTTGTGTGCTATTTTTTTCAGTATAAAAGAGTACAAAATTCAGTATAAATCGTAAAGATTTGAGTATAAATTGTTTGAGATTGAGTACTAATTTAAGAAATTTGAGTATTATTTGAAAAAATTTAAGTATATATTGTTTTAATATATAGTAAAAAATTTAGTATACATTATTAAAATTTAAGTATGAATTGATTTAGATTAAGTATTATTTGAAAATTTTTTAGTATAAAATTTAGAAATTTGAGTATGTGAGGTTGCATCCACCACATCAAAATTTTCACATGAGGCGTCATCAAAATTTTATACTTGAATTTCTTAAATTAGTACTCAATCTCAAACAATTTATACTCAAATCTTTATAATGTATACTGAATTTTCTCTCTTTTATAACCACCACATCAATATTTCCACGTGAGGGGTCACCGAAATTTTGTACTTAAATTTCTTAAATTAGTACTCAATCTCAAACAATTTATACTCAAATCTTTATAATGTATACTGAGTTTTCACTCTTTTATACTCAATCCATCAGAGAGTGAATGCAAATAATTTATCAAGTGGGAAGCGCATGCAAAGGTCAGTTTGGGATTGGGGAGTTTTCTCCAATTAACCGTTAATAGAATCTATTGATCAAACCGATCAAATTTAAAATTTTAATTTAATCATTTCAAATTTTCTTTTTAAAAAAAATAGAATATTGATTATTTTGATTAATTTCGTTCTATTTCGATTTTAAAATTTTTAATTCTGTTAAATCAAATAAGTCAAATCTTTAATCTATAAACCAAGAAATCCTAACTAAATAGGTAGCTAAAATCAAATAGAAATATATAATTATAAAAAGTTACTTAATTGAGTCAAAAATTAAATTAACTAATTTTTTTTCAATACTGTTTGATTTTTTTTTGTAGAATTTAATCAATTTAACTAATGTTTGAATTTTTTATGAAAAATTTAATCAATTTAACTAATATTTTTTTATTCTGTTTGATTTTTCTTGAAGACTTTAATAAGTTTGATTAGTTCGATAAAAATTTAGCTTATTTGATTTGGATTAAATCCGTTCTATTTTGAATTGATTACTTAGCCCTATCGAGGAGTTTTGGAAAGAAATCAAAGGAGTTTCGAGAAAAAAAAGGAATTTTATTTCAACATTTTATTTACCGTCTTAAGAACTTTGGATATTACCTAAATCATATATCAGAGTATTGAAAATTCCAAAATCACATACCCCTTTCTCATTATACACTCCTCATTCTTTCATGTGATGATCACGGCCTTTGAACCAAAAGTCAAATCTAAACCACTTTGCATATGTGTGTCTCCGATGACTGACACAACAATGCACCTTCTTCGTTAAAAGGCGAATACAAACAGATGAAACCTAAACACCACACCATCTTGCCACGGCTGCAACAATGTGTATGTTCCCAATGGTCTGCACGATGCCGCGATAGCTCCCCAACAGAAACATCTCTCCCAACCATGAAAGTTCTAACATCTAAAACATAACTTCCCTTCTGACCAGCTCCAACTGCAGCAACATGTTCTTATTTTTCACTTAGATATGTTTAATTAGGGATAATATAATCAAGCCTATAATATAATTGAACCTGAAATTAAGGACGTAGTCAGACTTTCAAATTACATGGGGTTGACTATGATTGATATAAAAATTTAATTAATTCATCCTAAATACGAATAAAAATTGAAGACCGAAATTGGAGAACTAAAGAAATTCATCTCAAATACGAATAGAAATTCATCCAAATACGAATAAATCTAAGAAATTCATCCTAAATATGAATAAATCTGTTTAATTCAATGAAGAAAAAAGATAAAATAATAGAAATTAAAATCTTTTCTATCTTACCTGTGGCTGTGAAGAAGAATAAAAAAGACGACGTGTGATGTGGTGCAGCGTGCAATAGATGAGTGGGGTGGAGAGTTAATCAGTGATTTTGGTTTAAAGTTTTTCTACTTACCCTAATTGGTAAAATATAAATTTTTTATTTAATTAAAAGTTATAAATTGATTTTGATTTAATTAAACTATATATATATATAATCGAAATTAAAATCTTTTCTATCTTATCTGTGGCTGTGAAGAAGAACAAAAAAAGATGACGTACAACAACAGATGAGTGGGGTGGAGAGTTAATCAGTGATTTTGATTTAAAATTTTTCTACTTATCCTAATTGATAAAATATAAATTTTTTATTTAATTAAAAGTTATAAATTGATTTTGATTTAATTAAACTTTATATATATATATATATATATATATATATATATATATATATATATATAAGAGAGGTGGGTGGGGCTGGAGCCCACCTTAGCCCAGGTGTGGCTCCGCCCCTGCTTGAAATATAATCCAGAATTGTATGTTATAAGTCTTATAATTCATATTACAAAACTTTACTTAGTTTTTTAATGCAGATCACATTACATCGAAGCACGACGTCGTGCGTTGAAATTTGTAAGATAGGGTGTTAGATATCGCAGCTTTCAACAACTCCAAAATTTCAAACATTCCAGAATAACCCTAAAACATCGACGTCAAGGGTGATATCTAAACTTTATTTCATGCTCTTACAAATCCTGTTATCGACAATATTTCTTGATCAGCCTAATTCTTTTTTCACTTGATGGCTCCAAAATTCCAAGCATTACAAAAAAATCCTAAAGCACCGGGATCACTATTGACATCTAAACCCAGCTTGTTCATGTTCTTACCAATCCTGTGATCTTCTTGTTTAACGTAATTCTTATTTCACTCTAAATCTAAACTCCTAGGTAAAATCTTATCTAGGATGAACCTTTTTTACTCGAACGATTTGTCTGGATAGCTTAGCATTATTAATTATTTTCACTCGCTATGCATTTGAACCTTTCTCTCACACTTCTTTATTTTTTTTTGTTCTCTAAGTTGTATCTGACTGGTTGACTTATATCTAAGTTGTATTTGACTGGTAAATCCTAAAATGTCGTGGTACAATTTTAGAAAAATCACAATTTATGATTTATTGAATTCCTCCACTCAGCTAGTGTATTTTTTAATTTATTCACAATCTTAATAGAATTTATTATTCATAATATGGTTATTTTTTTATTGTATCAATATAGGAAAAATTCAATTTCTGATGATATATTCTCAGTTATAATGGAATTTATTGATTCATTTGTTACTCTAAATATAAATATTGTAGGAAGAGAATCGGTGCACGTTCATAAAAGGGGTGATCCATTCATTTTCGTCTTTTCACATTCGTTCAATCTATCATATTAGTAGCAATGGAATATACAAATTAAAAGAATGAAAGACTAGGGGGTTACACATCATGAGTCTACTAATGGTCTCCTTTCCGAAAGCTTTCCGGAGCTACGTAAAGACTCGTCTTACAATTTTAGCACGAAAACAAAGAATATTAAAATATAGTACAATTTGTAAAATAAATACAAACAAATATTATAGTCGGACTGGAAGTCCTAAGCATAGCACACCTCTCCAGGAGCTTTTCCGATTATAAAGCTTTGCAACATGTTCGTCTAAGCACAAAGACAGAGAGTAGAATGAAAGAAGTGTTGTTCTTGAATGTAGAGTCTTCGTCTCCTTTTATAGAGTTGGATCAGATCCTTATCTAGATCAACTCTTATCCGAATCAAGTCATATGTAAACATAGTGTTCTCTTTATCCACATCATATGACTTATCCATATCCTCATCTACATCATAGAGTTGAACGTGATCTTTTTCCGCATTAAAGTTGTTAAGTGCATTAACATGCTCCACTTGGTTATCTTGCATGGATGCCGACAATGAATAATTTTCTCTATTGTGCTCGAAATTTTCACAGATCTCTGAAGAAGCAACGATAACACTTGAAGGATATATATTCAATGTATCCAACTACTTGCTCATCGCATCCAGTCGGGCTACTATCAAACCTACTTTATTCACTTAATGCATTTCTGAAGCTTAAACTGAAGTGCTTCTCTCATTGGCTCATTGATGGTGGTTAAAGATCACACTTTCTATAATCTCCTGAGCCTCTTCGAGTGTCTTGTTCATTATGGCTCCTCCGACAATTGAATCGAGATATACCTTTGCAGGCTATGAAATTCCATTGTAGAAGATGTGTACAACTAATCACCTTTCAAGCTGATGATGTGGGCACAGTTGAAAAAGACTCTTGTACCAATCCCAAGACTCAAGCAGATACTCCCCATCATTTTGCATGAAGTTTGTGATTAGATATCTTATATACGCTATCTTACTTGGTAGATAAAATTTGCTCAAAAACATCAGCTCACACTGATCCCTCGTTGATATGCATTCTTGAGGGAATGAAGAAAACCGCAACTTGACTTAGTCTCTTAATGAAAATGGGAACAACATAAGTCGTATTGTATCAATGGAAACTCTATTTTGTTTAAACGTCCCACAAATCTCCAAGAAGTTTTCCAAATGCAAATTTGGATTTTCCATTGGGGCCCCACTTAATTGACTTTGTTGAACCATACGGATTAGAGCCAACTTGAGTTCAAAATTATTTCACCTCTATTGTAAGGCAAATAATACTTGATCTGAAATCCCTCACATTGGGTGATGCATAGTCACCAAGGGGCTTGTAATTGTTTCCTTTCCAGCAAGCAAGTTAGGGATGTTTTGATTTTGATTACCCTCCATTGAGTTAGGGATGTTCTGATTTTGATTACCCTCCATTGGTTATTGAACACTAAAGATGGTACGTTCAATTAATTTCTGGATCTAAGGGCAACAATTCTCCTTCCATTGCGGTTTTATACATGTACTAAAATGATCCCCTGAAAATAAAAAGAAGGAATCAAAGTAAGACAGATGCAAGCAAATGCAGGATAAAATAAAATTGAATAAAAGAAAAAGAAACAATTTTATCCATCAATCTGAAATTTAGCTAATATCAATCCAGACCAATCCAAGCAACGACGCTAAAAACCTAATGTAAGTGCAACCGCAAGCGCACGGTCATGCCGACAAGTAATAATCAGAATGAATCCATACAGACTAGTGATCAAGTACTAACTTACTAATCAGATTTAATTGTCCAGACTAAACAAGGATATGAGGTGTTGCAACGAGAAAGCTCAAAAGACAAGGTTGAAGAGTAAAAAAAAAATGAGAGAAAGAATGCAAGGTCAAGAAGGTAGTGAGAGGTAGTAGGAAGCAAGGAGATTAGTAAAGAAATCAGTCAAAGAAAGCGATTCTAGGATTGATTTCACCTCTATACTAGTAAGTACTCAATTTATATTTGAATTCTTATCCTCAATGTTAACTTGTGTAGGTAGCCTATCCTATATAACCGGTATGAACTTTTGATATTACACTTGCATACCAATCTCAATCATCGCCTACTTTCAGAACGATCAAAATTAAAATTCGTAACCTAGGGGGACCCTGTTATAAGATCTCGTGAATCCTAATTTACCACTTGCCTACTATGCGACGATGAATTAAGATTGATTCATTAAACTCTATGACAATCTACGATTCCTCGCGATATACCGATCTACTTTCATAGTCAACTCTTCGCGCCTTAGTTTTCTACGAGTCGGAGAATTGGATTCTCCTTTCGGCTCATCTACAAATTCTTGTGGGATATGAATCTCATGTTTTTGGCATCAAAATCGTGTTAACACGGTATTTCTGAACCACAATCCAACACATCACTGAAATAAGTAAATCAAACATGCATAGATCAATGAAATAGTGTTTACACCATATAAGATTACTTCCTAATTCTAGAATCCAAAGTTTATCCCATAAACTCGGGATTACAATCACTAAACATTATCAGATCGCAAGAATTCGATTACAATTTCAGAAAAACAGAGAGAAGAGAGAAAAATTTAGGCTCGCTCGATGAATCCTCCTCCTAGCCGCTCTCGATCTTCTTTATTCTTGTAGCTAACTTCAGATCACCTCTAGAACACTCCCTGAAACTTCTTTGAGGCCCTTGAGTGGTCCCAAATCAAGATCCTTAATCCAATGGCAATATCCTCCTTAAATAGGGGTTGAAAACAGACACTCGACATAGGTCGTATCAGGAAACAGGGTGCCCATGTCTAGCGCGGTGGCTTATGAGCGGGGGTGGATTAAGGTCGTGCCACTGGGCACAGTCACCATGGCAAGACCACCGAGTGGAGCATGGCCTGTGCCATTGGACACAGGCACCCATGTTAGAGTATGAAGTTCCCCAACTTAATCTTTAACTTTTAATTTGCTCTAATATGTGCCCCTTCACCGAAAATACATAAAAGGATTATCTAGAAGAAGAAAACACATAAAAACGAAGTACAAAGTTAGAATATGGCAGAATTTATACATGCAAAGTTTGTCCAAAATGGCACGAAAACATAACAAAAGCTCTATACACCACACGCTCATCACCTGCCTCTCCAAGTTCTGTATAGAGGCATCAGTCTTCTGTTGTTGCTGGTTATGATGAGTCAATTATTGCTATATTTGTAGTGAAAATTGTTGTTGTTGCAGTGTCAATTGCTAGATAAGTTTCTTAAGATCATAATCTGACGACTCGGGTTGGCTAGGGCCAGGAGGTTATCAAGGCTGTTGATACTACTGAAAATGTTATGGTCTATTTGGCACGGAGTTGTTTTAGAATCCGAGCGAGCTCTATAAAGCTGGTGGAAGGTGATAAGCCTGCTACGGTGCATTTCCATACTTCAGATTCAGATGATCTCTTAACCCCGGGTTATAAGTAGTATACATAGGGTCATAAGGCTTCTAATATCCTTGCTGCTATGATTGATAGTACTAGGGCTTGGTTGGAAACATGTTCGGTGCTGCTACTTGATCTAATAATGAGGAACCTTTATCCGGTTACATTGTTGGGTAAATACCAGTCAGATGTGATAAGTTAGAGCAAAGCCTACAAATCTTCAATGACTGAGCCAACTATGCAGAGGGCTGTTGAGAGTGATTGAGGGATAGCTATCTAATCATGGAAGTCGACTCCTGTAGATTGTTCTTGATTGCCTGATGTTCGGTAATGGGTAGTTGAGCTTCGTTGACTCCTCTAGGGATCAATTATTGACTCCCAAACTGTTGTGAATTAGCGGCCAGATTTGAAATAAGCTCCCTTGCTTCATTTGGTGTCTTGTTCACCAGAGCCCCTCCACTCGTAGCATCCACCATATTCGTATACATGGGAAAAAGTCCCTAATAGAAATATTGGATGAGAAGTTGATCACTAATTTAATGAATCTTTTGCTATGCCCGCCAATGAAAATGGAAAAGCCCTCGAATTAATGTCCTTTTCTGTGAAGCCATGTGGTTTCATAGTAGAACAAAGCACGTGGAACTCCCGCAAATGTCGATTGGGGTATTCTTTAGCTAATCCATGAAACTTGGGCAGAAGATGAATAATCCTAAATTGTAATTCAAAGTCCACATCCAACTCGGGGTATGCATGACTGATAATCAACATTTGGTGTTGCAAACTCTCTTAACATTCGGTTGTTATTTGTCATGCCATTACCAAATGCTAGAAGATTACTGATAGAAATAGTGGAAGATCCACTTTGAGAAATAGATTTCTGTAGTGCATGAAAAGTTTTGTCTATTTTGGGGTCAAACACAATAAGTTGTTGCAAGATGATATGGTCATACACTGCACGCCGGCAAACAGGATCAGAAAGCTCAAAGAACATAGAACAAGCAAAAGTTATTGCAACCTAAAGATTAACAAACATCATTGGCGAGTCCCCGGCAACAATACCAAAAATTGACACATATGCTTAAGTATGTATGCAAATAGATATATTGTCGTTATGTGCCACACTACGGTGTCAACTTAATACCAAACCCATTTACACTAGCATAATATAATGGTTAGGCCCGAATTATCTCTAGCAAGAGATATTTCAATTATGATTGAGGTTCAAAAGCCAATTAAAAGTGATGCAAATAGTAATGCTCTCAAAATAGAGAATTTGGACTAAACCTAATTGCCATGAAATCACTTGACTACCCATCACATATGACTACGATTAATCGAGGGAACCCATTGCAAGCAACCAAACTAACAATATAAGCAAACTAAAACTTGACTAATGGAAGGAACAATTCAACAAACACTTGATGAGCGGAATAACTGAATTAAGCATCTATCAAAATGACAAGGAAATGTAAGATAGTAACAACTTCAACAACTAACAATTAACAATAAAAACTAAATAAGGAAAATTAAAAGCAGGCCAAATGTAACCCAATGTGGATGGATGAAGAACTTTGCGACAAAATCCATCAAAGAACTCGATCAAGCAATATGAGAAAAAATGTTGACCAAGTAGCAGACGAACTTGGAGTGATCGGCTCGGTCCCACGAAATTTTCCCACCGGTCACCAGGGTAAATCGGGAAGCACTCGTAGTGGGTGGTCTAGAAGCTCAATGTCCCAGCGTTCGCGCCCCATTTGGAGGAAAAATTCCTACAAAATACACCGTAGCTAGCGATCGAATCGCGGATGCCTGAGATAACAACTAGTCGCCCTACCGCTGCACCATAGCCCCGGGGGGCAAGCCTCTAAGATGAATTTGCAGCGATGAAGTGGTTCAATGTTTCTAATCCGGAAGTTTGATTGAAGATCCGAGCTTTCATCGCTATCTTTTCGAGCTCGAAGATGGAATGAAATCTTCCCCTTTAATCTGAGCGGGGAAGGGTGAAGGAACCTCTCCCTCTAATCTGAGGAAGAAGGATGATGTCAGTGAAATGGTAGAAGTTGTCAGAGTTTCTTCAAGATGAAACGAACTCTCCCCTCTAATTCGGGCTGGAGAGATGGAAGGAAGAAGATGATGGTGGCTAGGGTTCCTTGGTAGAAGATGGAGGATCCTTTTACTTGAACTAGCTTCCCCCTTTCATACTCGACCTTACCCTTTCAGAATTGTGAACCAAACCCAAAATCGTAGAGCTCCACGCATTAGTTGCAACCTAGGCACGTTTGCCATGCGGGCAGGGATGATAATTTTCCCCGAATCCGATAGCAAATTTAACACGCGATCCGAATGGAGGAGAATATAAAAAGAATTTTTTGACTCGATCGTAATAATCGGGTATGTGTATTTTTGGATATAGATATCGAGGTGGATACGGTAACATCCTACCCGATATATATATATATATATATATATATATATATATATATATATATATATATATATATATATATATATATGAGCTATGATAGGGAGAGTGAATGGTAAAGTGAATGACGTGACACTTTACATGCACACGTCCGATTATCGCTTGGACACCATCGGCGGCCTTCGGCCGCTGCCCCGAATCAAACTATACCCTGGGGGCACAGTGAACCCATCGGAGATCGTTGCATGCAAAGTGTCACGTCATTCACTCTACCATTCACTCTCCCTATCATTTTTCTATATATATATATAGAAGCTTTATTTTTTATTTAAAAAAAAAACTTTAACCTGTTTTCCGTCTTGGAAAAAAATTTAATTTACATCTTTATCCGGTCACCAACACGTATCTATCTCTTTTCCACGAGAAATGCTTATCTGATCAAAGGAGTGCGAGATGAGGAAGAGTAGACAAATGTCGGTGTAGTGTGCATGATTGAATGACTTAGGACCTGACACTAGACTGAAGTCCAGGATAGTTGAGTCATGGTAGGAAGTTCAGTCGAGTCCGTGGCGCCTGACAACTGATTGAAGCCCAAGTTAGTGGAGACTTGGCATGAAGTTCAACTGGGTGCGCGGGACCTAACAGTTAGTTGAAGGTTTGGTGGGTTGAGGAGCTAAGTATATATGCACAAGTAGGGATGTTATTTAAAAATAAAATAATACTCAGGTCCGTTTGAAAGTCTGTTTTTCTTATCTGGTTAGACTCAATATAAAGACTATCAAGCCTGACAAGCGAGTCTGAGCCTGTTAAAATTATATCATATAAACTGTCAAAATGACTTAATGAAAGATTTGAACCTTAGTCTTCTTATAAAGAAAATCTCATCTACCACCTTACTTGCCAGTACACCATAAATCTCTTTTAGTTATAATATACATATTTTATATATTTATGGTATGTTTAGTTAATTTGTTAAATTAGTATTTTGGATAACCGAATTGAATTTTTATATTTTATATATTAGAAGTATTTTGGATAACCGAATTAAATTATAGGCTTTGTAAACAGGTCGTAAGCTAGGCCAAGCTATTGAACAGGTCAGACTTAAGTCAAGAACAAAGCCTATAACATGTCACAGGCCAGCCTCAGGTTAGTTTGTTATTATACAGGCCTGACCTGTTAAGGTAAAAGCCTGGGTTGGCCTGGCCTGACCTGTTTTCATCCCTATGCACAAGGTAAGTGAGATAGTCGATGGAGGAGTGAATTCCGATGAAGACGAGTCCTTGGTAGGGACTTTAGGTGGGGTCTAGCTTAGAACCATTTTGGAGCTCTAAGCTAAGACATTGACTAGATCTTGGTCTTAGGAATATAGAATCTATTTAATACTAAACTTATTTAGTTCAGTTTTGTACTTTTGCTAACCTTGTCTTACAGGGAATATATTATTTGGACTAACACATTTTGCAGGGTTCAAACTGTAAATTCATCCTTAGATTAAACAGTGCATGAGACACCTCAGTTGGGACTGGAGGCGGCCTCCGCAAAACTGCCGTTGAAGATAAGAGTTCAACAGTCCAAGACGTCTCAGTTGGGGACTAAGGTGTCTCACTTCGAATCTGAGACGTCTTCCAGAGGATAAGCAACGATGTCGATGGCTTTGGATCTGATAAGTTTTTTTCGGATCTGAGGTGCTTCAGATGTTCTATAAAAGAAGGCTTCAACTGAGAGCTTGCAACAATCTCTTACACTCCATTCTCAAGCTCTTGCGATCATTCTGGTTCTATGTTTTCGTGTTGCGGTCTTGCTATGATCCGACTACAACTAACTACTACCGGAAGACCGACGCTAATACACGAGCCCGATCGATATTCTGCAATTATGTTGGGTAACAAGCTTAATTGTTCTTTTTCCTGTATTTATATTATTCTAAGTAGGAAGAGTAGGGTTGTTACACTATCTACACCTTTGTACTCGACTACTCTGCCAGGGATTTGTCGGTAAAAAGATTAGTATATTACCCATCGATAGATCCAACAAACATGGGTCTTGGAGTATGAGTCGTTGAAGGCTTCGAACCAAGTAAAATCGCTTGTGTTCTATTTTTGTCTTATGTTTTCGTTATCTTATTTTTCGTTGCGCACACACTTTCTTTATTCTGAAAAAGATGCAAGTTTATAAAAGTCACGTGATTCACCCTCTCTCATATGCAACGATCATACAACAAATATATTAAAATATTTTTTTTTTTAAATAGTAGGTAGTAATAAGATAATGGGTAAGATGTGGATACCTGATCCCCCGATGAATATGGAGATGAGTATAAAAGTTAACTACTCGATAGGTATAGAGATAAATATGAGGATGAATATAATAAATAAGAATAAATACAGAGAATATGAAATCCTATTCAAATCTTATCCATTGCCATCCAAGTGCTCAGGGTTGAGGTAAGGCAAGGTTGTACCTGATGCTGAGATCCTGGGCATGATTTTACCTATAGGCACGATCTAGGGCTGAAGTCTTAGGGATGACTGTGCCTCGAAGCAAGGTCTGGTCATGTTCCTTATTGTATGAGTCCCAAAGCTCCTCGATATGATCTTCAAAGACCCTACAAAATAAGATAGTTATCAATTCAAACATTATGGTCATCAATTAGATGATATTTATGTTAATATTTTAAATAATCCAATATGTATGTCAATGATAATACTGTTTCCGAGGTTATGATATAGTAGTAAGACGATTAATCACTATCTCAGGTATCTATGATTTGGTCCCCAGCTACAGTATATTTGTAAGAATTTTTTCTTCAAATGAGGCGTGAACCCTGGGACGCTGGACTTTTAGATCGCCCATGGCAAACACTTTCCGATTTACCCTGACGACCGGTGAGAAACTTCCGTGAAACCGAATCGATCACTCGAGGTTAAAAAAACCTTGTTAATTATTTTTTTTAAATAATCCAACACCAAGTAAAACTTGATAAATCCTGCAAATAATTCGTAAGGGCGGATTAAAATATCAACATAATGTATCAAATAGTTGATTATCATTGAGAGTTTATAATTTTTAATTCGAATATCCGTATGAGACGTTCTGTATTAAATTAATTAATTTTGAAGATAATTAATTAATTTTATAAAAAAAATTTATCAATTATTAAAATAAATCGAAAAGTAATTATAGTAATCCATTCAAGCTGATAATATTTTAGAGTTATCATTTCACTTGAGGGAAATATCTATTGTGGGTCGCAATTAGGATTTAATTCTTACATGATTAACCGTTTAAAAGGTTTAACAACCGTATTTTGGTATTTTTCAAATTTTAATACGCTTTTGGGCCCTTTGGGAAATTACCGAACACCGTAATGCCGCCCCCGTTCAGTCCCCGTCGCCCAGTCAATTCATTAGCCATCTTCTCAGTCATCTCATCATCCATTCCAACCCCAACGCCACTTGCCCTCTCCTTCCGGCTCCTTTCCCTTCCTCCCCTAAACCATCCTCCTCCCGTTCGCGCATAGCAGCACCACCGAGTCCCTACGCTCCAACTCCGCCCAAAACCCTAATCCTTCAATCAGGGATACCCGAAAACCCTAACCTTTCCTATCCCCTCCATTCTTGCGGTGGAATCTTTGCTCCAGTCCTACTAGGGAGCTAGCAATATTTCTTACTCTACCGCTTGCAAGTAATTCCAAGATGGATGGGGGCGGAGCGACGCCCGTCTCTCACTCGCCCGAAGATGTTTTTCGAGATTTCAGAGGCCGCCGCGCCGGCATGATCAAGGCTCTCACTACTGGTCTCATTCCTCTGGCCGTCTCCAGTCATTAAGCCTATTTATGTTTTTCTTTCTGTGCGGTGCTTTCTAATCACATTTTGGTTCTACTGGTTGGTGTGGCACAGAGGTCGAGAAATTCTACCATCAATGTGATCCTGGTAAGATTAAATTTTAGCCTGTTAGTCTTTCGGTTTCATAGATGTCATATTTTTGTAGCTCTTGATGCTTCGAAGGCCTTTCTTCCTAGCTAGAAATCTTCGATGCTTACTTTCCTCGGATAATCTGTGAAACCAATTGTTCATTTTAGTATCGGATTTTATGAGACGAACATCCTATTCGGGATGTTGAAGCCTTTGTAGAATGCAGCTTTGTTGGCGTTGCCCTGGCAGTTTCTACATAGTTAGTTGACTGTGTCATCTAGTTTTCGTGTTTGACTATATGTTACCCATTATTCTTTTATTGTCTTCTTGATTTTTTTTCTTGACTATTTCACCCAAGTAATTTGATATTTCTCTTTCTGGTTCAACGCTATGCGAGTGTCTGTGAAACCTTTTGTTCAATATCCTCCTTATCTGATGTAAAATAGTTGGTGTTTTAACGCTTGTAGACGTATGCTTTTGACTGTGTATCATCCTTCCAAAGAACATTGTGAGGGTAGCCAAATAAGGATTTGAAAAATATCTCTACGGATCTGCAAGCACTAAGCAGATACTAGCTTTGTGTTACCAGACACTATTTGTTTGACAGCTTGATCATTTATCAGTCTATATAAGATAATACTTGTGCGGCGCTAGTTATTCATTAGGTTAACAAAGTATGAACACCATAGAGATTGTTAAATGGCATTTCTCATAATATGGAAAATTTTGCAGAAAAAGAGAACTTGTCTCTTTATGGATTTCCTAATGAAACATGGGAAGTAAACTTGCCAGCTGAAGAAGTGCCGCCAGAACTCCCTGAACCAGCCCTTGGAATCAACTTTGCTCGGGATGGAATGACTGAAAAAGATTGGCTGGCTCTAGTAGCAGTCCACAGTGATTCGTGGTTACTTGCTGTTGCCTTCTATTTTAGTGCACGTTTTAGCTTTGACAAAGAGTCAAGGTAACTGAATGCCACTAGATGCTTTGATTCTTCTTCATTTCTCTTGATAGCAAATCTATATTATTCTTTATCTATTCTGATAAATTCATCAAAGGATTTCTGATATATATTTATGTCTTTTTATAGATGATAAGTATGTCAATAATGGATTCAACTATGCTTCTGATCATTTTATTGATGCTCGTCAAATGATGATCTCTCTTTATGCATTCTTGGAGAATGACATTTCTTAAATTTGTATGCTTTTTTTTTGTTGTTGCTTTATAATATGTGTTTGTGCTGGTACTGTTGCTAGTTGCAATAGTTTGTTTCAGCTTGAAGGCATAGTGGTCATGAACTTACTGGTAAATATTTATAATATGAGTCAAGGCTTGTTTCAATTGTGTGTAAATATTTACTACTACTATAGTCATATACCATTGCTTGTAGCTACCTAATCAGGCTGTCCTTCGAACTTCTTAATTTAAGGATTCAGTCCCATTTGCCACTTGGATTCAGCATATGTGAGCCTGCAAATTAATTTTTAATGTGACATAGTATTTTTCTTGAATGACCAAGCAAAAGGATATGTTCTATTCACATGCCATAACAATTGGGATATGGGTTGTGTTGTGTTGACATGATTACAAATCTCATTCTTGTCAAAATTAGCCTTAACTCAATGCCAGCACATGGTGGTTGGAAGAATAATCAGTGGTTAATCTGGACAAGTTATGTTAACTAGAAATTCAATCTTCAAGCTACAAAGGGACTAGGATTGTAAACGAGCCAAGCCGAGCCAAGCTTTGTGGTATTCAAGCTTGTTTGATAAAGTAACCAAGCGAAGCCGAGCTAAAAATGAACCAAGCCATTGAAATGATGGTTCAAGCTTGGGTTGGTTTATTTTTTATGAGCTTGAGCTTGATTTGTTTATATGATATCGAGCTCTCAATTCAAGTTTGTTTGATTGTTTGAAACTTTTACATTTTAAGCTTATTTGGTTGACTATTGAGTTTGATAATACAAACTTATTTATTCATTTTGATTTTTTTTTGTTTTTTTAACATGTTGATAAGATTTTTATTGATAAACATTCTTCAGGAACATGTTCACGAACATTGCTCATGAACATGTTCACGAATATTATCAAGCTGAATACATGTATTCAAGCTTGTTGTTTAGTTTAACCAGTTCTTGTATGTATTGAACGAATATAAACAAATTCTTATTAAATTGAACACCAAGCTCGTTAATGAACATTTAGTTCATTTACAGACAGACTCACAGTCTTGCCACTCTACATCGAAATTGTTGCTGCTTTCAGAAATTTGTTTTATCAAACGTATCTCTATTGTGCGTTTCACATAAAATGAAAGAGGTTATGAACGGTAATGCATAATGTCTCTATTATTCCAAGGTCCACTTTTCAAACAAATATTTTACCTGATTTGGTTTACCATGCGGCAATTTGACACTGCAGAAGGCGACTTTTCAACATGATCAACAATCTCCCTACTATATATGAAGTTGTAACTGGGTTGACCAAGAAGCAGGTAAAGGAGAAAAACCCTAATAGCAGCAATAAGAACAAGTCAAGCTCTAAGAAGGTGGAATAATCCTCCCATGTTCTGTCTGTATTTTATTTGTTGCGGTTACTGATTTCAATAATCCATTGGTGTTATATTTCTCAGAGGTCCAGTGAAGCAGAGGTTCGCAAGTCACTGCCATCTGTGCCTACTTACAAAGATGATGAAGTCGATATCAGGGAGGATCATGAAGACTACGAGGAGCATGATAACACTTTATGTGGCGCATGCGGTGAAAATTATGGTAACGACGAATTCTGGATATGCTGCGACATTTGTGAACAGTGGTTTCATGGCAAGTGTGTCAAGATCACACCTGCTCGTGCTGAGCACATCAAGCAGTACAAATGCCCAAGCTGCGGCAACAATAAGAGGGCTAGAGCATGAGACAACGTGCAGTATCTGATGGTTTCTAACACCGGGAAATCACTTTAGATTCTAGACTATACCCTTTTTTGTGTGTTGAGCTTGATGTTGATCACTCTTCTCGCTGAAGCTTTGTACTTGTTTGTGTTAGGTGGCTAGATATCTCTAATTTGATGTTCAGAAGAAAGATTTTCGCTTGCTTTCAATCTTGAATTTAATTGTCTTATTTGTGTTTCCTCGGCCATGTCAAAAGATGAATATCTTGTAGTTTACACAATTATCTGGAATTTGGCAACAGGACTCAATTGAGCTGTTCCAACTTCCCATTTTCACGGCGAGCAAGATGCATAATGACTTCTAATAAATTTAATTAGTTTAGTGTTCTGATTAGAATTATCATTGCAGATTTAAATACTCAATTGCATGGAGATACAGGTGGCAATTAAGTTATAAATGGACAATATTATATAACTTATTTCATTGAGTATCCACTTAATTAAATGAGTCAACATAATAATATTTAAAATCTTAAACATAAATTAATATATTAACTATTTTATTTATATCAAATATTAAAACATAATTTATATTATTTTAAATTGTGTCATTATATTACATATTATAAATTAATTAGTATAAATAATTAAATATTTCTATATTCATAAAATAATTTGAACTATATTATTATTATTATTATTATTATTTTGAATCATACAAATATAAAAAATTACAAATAAAATAAAATTGTATAAATTGTTCATCTCAACCATCCAAAGGCAGAAAGGTCACAAGACATAATGTGATGGTCAAAAAGTAGAATGAGTTTTCATGTAACGAGAGTTTAAATTTCTCGTGAAATATATTATATATATAAAAATAATTAACGAGGTTTTTTCAATCTCAGACTATCGGTTCGATTTTATGGAAGTTTTTCATCGATCACTAGGATAAATCGGGAAGAGCTCACAGTGGGCGGTCTAGAAGCCCATCATCTCAGGGTTCGCGTCCCATTTGGAGGAAAAATTCTTACAAATACGTCGTAGTTGGGGATTGAATCATAAATATTTGGGATAACGAATAGTCGCCCTACTGCTGCACCATAGAATATATTATGGGAGTGTTTGAGAGAGCTTCTGCTATCTGCTTTTTAGATTCTGGCTACACAGAATCACTTTTGAGTGTTTGGGAAGGCTAGATTTTGTTTTAGCTTCTGTTACTTTTGCTCAGAAGTTAGAAGCAAGAATTTGATGCTTCTACCTGCTTCTACTTTTTTATTTATGATATAATATTAAAAAATAATATTTATATTCTTAAATAATATAACATTTTACCTGATTGTCATTTGCCGCTATATATATATTATATTTATATAAATTATATTATTTTTTATTTTTTATTTTTTATTTTTTATTAATTTTATATATTTTTTCAAATATTCAAATTAAAAAAAATAATTTTAATACTATATTTAAAATATAATAATAATTATATCACTATTTAAAATATAATAATAATTACGTGAACAAATTATTGATAGTATCGAAATTATATTTAAATAATTAAAAATGATTAATTTATATAGTTTAAGGATATTATTGTCATTCAATTAAAAATTAAGCTTGGAAACAATTATTCTCCCAAACACTCAAACTTTATTTTGTATCAACTTTTGATTTTTATTTTCAAACACTGCTTACTTTAGCTTCTTACTAACTTCAAGATAATCACTACCAGAATCACTTTTCAAGAAGTAAAAATTCTCCCAAACACTCCCTATATAGATGTGGTGTTCGTGCGATCTGTCATATGGCAATTTACTAGGATCTATCAGTATTTCTTAAATTTATCTAAATAATTTATGAAAAATTTTGATGAACTGGGCTGATACCTCTACGAATTAATTAGATAAATTTTAAAAAAAAACTGCAAATACTTTAATTTTATTTTACATTTTAGTTTATCGAACTGTGTGGTAGTCTTAGATTATTATTTTTAATGGTACTCCGTATATGGCCAATTTTAAAATTACAATCTTTATCGATTGGAACAAATATGATATCTTTTATTTTAAACCATGAGTATCGTTGGTCACGTGCAAAAAATATAAATAGATAAATATGAATAGTATTTTAATCCAGACTATTTGCACGAGGAAAAAAAACGAAATATTTTATGAAAAATTATTTCAAATTTTATTAAAATAAACATTCATATAAATACTAATTACGCTAACCCATAGACTGTCACCCGGAATGCTATGTGAAAAAAATTTAATTAAATGTTTAATGAATGACGTGATGTTGTATATACATACGTTTTATTGTCATTCGGATCGGATATCATTGGCAGCCTCCGGCCACCGTCCCAAATTAAATTATATCCTAAAGGACACGGTGAATCCGTCGAAGATTACTGCATGCAAAATGTCATGCCATTCACTAAGTTTTTTCTAAAATTTTTTCATTGAATATATCATTTTCCAAATTTAAAATATCATCGCCAAACTTATTACCGTGACAAAAATGAAGTTACAAACTGATACAAGTGGTAAAAAAGTAATTCGTTTTAGGATTAATATGAAAAAAATAAATGATAAAAGTTATTAATCCAGATATTATAACTAATACGTGAAACTGACAAACATAAAGTTACAAACTGATACAAGGAATTATAACAGTCAATCAAATGAGATAAATTAAGTAAATGGTTTCTAGTTATTTTTTCGACGTAATAGAAGTGGAAACTTAAAAGTATCGGCAATTTACTAAAGGGCGTACCTAAGAATTGGAAATTACTAATTCCGTATTATAGTTTCTAATTTACCAAAGGGCGCAGGCCTTTGTGTGAACTTCCTCTTATACCCCTCTTTCTAACTACTGTCTTTCTCTTTCTCTCTCTCAGTAACAAATTTCGAGACGTCCGTGCACATGCTTGTTCAGACTTTTATTTTAAAATAATATATTATGAAATCGGCGCTAAAAACGAAAGGTAAAAACTAAAACAATATTTCAGTTAAAACTTGATTAATATATAAATATTTTTTAATATTTCAGCCGATTGGTTAAAACTTTGATTAATATATAAACAATTTTCAGTAAAAACGTAAGATAAATGATTTTTTTAAATTTAATTAATATTAATTAATATATTTAATAATATTTAATAAATATATTAATATATAATAAAAATTAAAAAAATGTAAACTGATTTCAGGCGTGGGCCTGAAATAAAACATTTCAGGCCCACACTGGGCCTGAAATCTTTTGATTTCAGGCATAGCATGGGCCTGAAATGTTTTATTTCAGGCCCAGCGTGGGCCTGAAATATTTTATTTCAGGACCACGTTGGGCCTGAAATATTTTGATTTCAGGTCCGACGTGGACTAATTTTTTTTTCTATTTTAAAAATATATTAATATATAAAAAACGTATCAAAACACTTAATTTCAGATTCAAACGTAGCGCCTGAAGTCATGCCAGGAGGGTCTAAAGTCAAATAATTTCAGATCCTATAAATAATTAATTTAATAAATAATAATTAAATATAAAAAAATATTTTTAAAATTAAAAAATTTTTAGTGAGGACCTGAAGTCATCAGTGACTTCAGGCCCTCAGGCCATCAGTGAGGGCCTAAAGTCTGATGACTTCAGGCCCTCCATCATATTAAATATAAAAAATATAAAATTTTTTTTATAAAAAGATATAATATATAATTACATATTATTTATAATTTTTATAAAAAAGTATAATATATAATTACATAATAATAAAATGTTATTATAAAAAAATCCATACATGGGAGGTCCATCAGTGGGTTTTGGTCAAAACTCACTGATATTTTTAAACTAATCCTATTTCATTGGTGATATCTAATATATAGATGTTTGGATACCTAAAACATCATCTCCTACCTCTACCCTCTCTATTCATATGGAGTTTTCAGAAATCCAGATATGATAGGTCCATCAGTGAGTTTTGGTCAAAACTCACTGATATTTCTAAACTACTCCTATTGCATTGGTGATATAGAGTATATAGATGTTTGGACACCTAAAACATCTTCTCCTAGGTCAACCCTATCTATTGATATAGGGTTTTCAGAAATTCAGATGTGGGAGGTCCATCAGTGAGTTTTGGTCAAAACCCACTGATATGGCTAAATTAATCCTATTGCATTGGTGATAGCTAATATATAGATGGTTGGACACCTAAAACATCATCTCCTACCTCTAATCTCTCTATTCATATGAAGTTTTCAGAAATCCAGATATGGGAGGTCCATCAGTCGGTTTTGGTCAAAACCCACTGATAGACCTAAAAATCTCCTATTGCAACATAATTTATAATTATTAGAAGTTTGGACACCAAAAATACTATCTCCTAGCTCAACTCTAACTAGAATTATTGATAATTTTATTTAATTTACTTACATTCATCCATGATTTGTTCAGACCCTCCAGGCCCAAGGAGTAGTTTAGCCATATCAGTGGGTTTTGACCAAAACCCACTGATGGACCTCCCATATCTGGATTACTGAAAACTCCATATGAATAAAGAGGTTAGAGGTAGGAGATGATGTTTTAGGTGTCCAACCATCTATATATTAGATATCACCAATGCAATAGGAGTAATTTAGTCATATCAGTGGGTTTTGACCAAAACTCACTGATGGACCTCCCATATCTGAATTTCTGAAAACCCTATATCAATAGACAGGGTTGACCTAGGAGAAGATGTTTTAGGTGTCCAAACATCTATACACTCTATATCACCAATGCAATAGGAGTAGTTTAGAAATATCGGTGAGTTTTGACCAAAATTTACTGATGGACCTATCATATCTGGATTTTAGAAAACTCCATATGAATAGAGAGGGTCGAGGTAGGAGATGATGTTTTAGGTGTCCAAATATCTATATATTAGATATCACCAATGAAATAGGAGTAGTTTAGAAATATCAGTGGGATTTGACCAAAACCCACTGATGGACCTCCCATATCTGAATTTCTTTATAATAACAATTTATTATTATGTAATTATATATTATACTTTTAATAAAAATTTTAAATAATATGTAATTATATATTATATCTTTTTATAAATTTTTTTTATATTTAATATGATGGAGGGTCTGAAGTCATCAAACTTCAGGCCCTCACTGATGGCCTGAGGGCCTGAAGTCACTGATGACTTCAGGCCCTCACTAAAAAATTTTTAATTTTAAAAATATTTTTTTTATATTTAATTATTATTTATTAAATTAATTATTTATAGGATCTGAAGTTACTTGACTTCAGACCCTCCTGGGATGACTTCAGGCCCTGCGTTTAAATCTGAAATTAAGTGTTTTGATATGTTTTTTTATATATTAATATATTTTTAAAATAGAAAAAAAAATTTGAGTCCACGTCGGACCTGAAATCAAAATATTTCAGGCCCAACGTGGGCCTGAAACAAAACATTTCAGGCCTAACGTGGGCCTGAAATAAAACATTTCAGGCCCACGCCTAAAATCAATTTACATTTTTTAAAATTTTTTAATATATTAATATATTTATTAGTATGAAATCAATTCCATGTGAGAAGTTATGTACTTTAGTATCGTTGTGATCACAAGTAGTGGTTGCAAGAAATGCTCAGAGATTCAAATTTATATATTTAGGTCACAATTAAATCGATGCCTATTTTAAAGACATCAAAGATTGATAATCGGTGTTTGTTATTAATGCCCATGAGGACATTTTCAAACTGAAACAATATAAAATGATTTCCTTATCGTCAACACTATTAGCTTTTGCTACGTTCCCAAAAGCACGCATCCTCCTTTTTTGGGCTACGACTTAGAGCAGATGTAACGAGTGTTTATTACATGGAATTGATTTCAGGCGTGGAATTGTTTCAGGCCCACGCTGGGCCTGAAATAAAATATTTCAGGCTTAACGTGGGCCTGAAACTAAACATTTCAGGCCCACGCATGAAATCAGTTTACATTTTTTTAATTTTTATTATATATTAATATATTTATTAAATATTATTAAATATATTAATTAATATTAATCAAATTAAAAAAAATCATTTACATTACGTTTTTACTGGAAAATATTTATATATTAATCAAAGTTTTAACTAATCGACTGAAATATTAAAAAATATTTATATATTAATCAACTTTTAATTGAAATATTTTGTTTGTTTTTACCTTTCAGTTTTAGCGCCGATTCCATAATATATTATTTTAAAATAAAAGTCTGAACAAGCATGTGCACGTACGTCTCGAAATTTGTTACTAAGAGAGAGAAAGACAATAGTTAGAAGGAGGGGTATAAGAGGAAGTTCACATAAAGATCTGTGCCCTTTTATAAAATAGAAACCATAATACGGAATTGGTAATTTCCAATTCTTAGATACGTCCTTTGGTAAATTATCATAAAAATATCTCTCAAGGTTTATATCATGAGTTTTCAAGAGATTTTATGATTGTCAATTTGCCGCTCTGATATTTGTTTTTAACTATTAATTTCCTTTTCCCACTAATATACCCTGATTATTTGTTTTAACTCCTTGTAAAATACCTATACTAGTTTTACTATAATTATTATATAAAGCTTTACTAATTTAAATTGAAAAAAATTAAACAGCTATTGACGTATAAAAAAATAATAATAAAGTATTTTCTTGTGAATTCTGACATGTATAGGTTCACAAAATTTATTAAAATATTATATAGATTTAAACTAATCAAATTTCACAACTGTAATATCCTAAAAAGCCACATGCCCAATATAAATCAACAATATATTTCATATATAAAGGATAATATGAATCCTCAATATAAAACTTACAAGACCAACACATAACCACAACTTACATGGTTAAAATCAACGAAATAAAAAAAATAATCACCGCATAAATCTCACCAAAAACATACTTCAGTACTGTGGGCCGATTCGACTTATGACAAAGCAACCAACATATAAGCCCCTCAGGGGCACACAAAAGTACAAAGCACAAATAAATGTCCACAGCATAGGATAAAAATACAAAAGAAACACCCGAAATACATATACCAAGACGGAGCCAACTTGACAGGAAGATGGACTTACTGTTAGGTCTCTCATGGCAACTTCAAGCATGTCATCCTGGAAACAGAAAACATAACTATGGGGGGTGAGTCCGGGCGAACTCAACGGGTATAGAGATAAAATATGCATGACATCAAAAAGGCTATACAATGGTATGAAAACAAACCAAATACAACCTCAGGATAATTGAGCATGCATAATTAAAATGTTGAATGTACATACATACCAGAGTCAATCAAACTTGTGGGGTGATAAGATCATGAACCCCGAAACTCAAAACCCTCTACAGGTATGCTCGTACACACGAGCCATGCAAGAGCACATAAGCTCGTATTACATGAGCAATGCAAGGTCACCATATCACATGCAAAACATCTCTTGTATGTCCATGTCAAATATATGCAGCAACTATAGCTCAATCAAATGTGACAAACATAATCAAATGCAAATCATGTATCATATGCACATGATGCAATGTCATGTGTCACCCCTTGATGCCAGTTAAGCCACCGTCATATGTTGTATGCAAATGACAGAGTCGGTAGGGTTGTGACAATTATACACACTCTACTGTTACTGTTCTGCAGTAGTCGAGTAGACAAGATGCAGTCTGAGTACACACTCGTACCCCAAAGCAAATAGGGGAGCCTCACTCTCATCCCTTCGAATCATCGAGAAGAGGAAGGATTCTCGCCTGCTACCACGCTTCGATAACCACTAACTCATGAGTGGCTGAGCGAAGTAGAACAAAGCAAAAACTGCACGCACACACCGATAACCACTAACCCATGAGCGGTTGAGTGTGTAAATCCAATATGACTGACGACCTATCTTAACCACAAGAGATCCAAGGGTCAACAACTATACAATAGTGCAAGGATGGTGCATGATACTAAACCACACCCACCCACCTGATCATCATCCATACCATGATAAGGACATACATAGGTCATGAGCATGTATTAATACTAATCCACCATGTAACTAGGTATATAAGTAAGCATATCTAATGATCACTCATTGCCAAGTATAATATGACATGCAACTCTCCTACACACACGTTCATACGTGTGTACTTTACAGAGTGAGTGTATCAAAGAAAGATTATTTTGACATAAACACGATTATTCCAAGTCAAAACAACTAAATATCAAGCAAAGATAATCAAAAGCATATATAAGATAATAAACCTAATGCTATCATAACAATAAGTCATGCATAGAAAATGACATATCTACATAAACAAGTAGAAGGGCCAGCCTCAAAGTGAAGCCCGTAATTCAGAGAACCCCCAGTCCAGAAATAGAAAAGCAAATCAATATCATGTATTAAAGGACATAATCTTAGTTATTTACACATGTAGTAACTAGCTATTAGCAATCAAACCGTATTAGGATTAATATTAACTATCACATTTATTTATCTAATCCTAATGAAACAAGTATATCCCTAATAACTCCAAGCAATTGAGATTAGGTTCATTATGATCTTAATCACGAATTTAAACCAAGGTATACACGGAATGAACACCAACCCCTCCATGGCTCGTTGTTTGGGCACACACTTTCAAGTGTATCCAACTAGGTACAACTCCAGAATATACTAGCTACTTTTATATGTTAACTTAGAAGATAACTCCACAATACCTCATTCAATTACCAACGTCAATTGACTTTCACAGCTGAACCATACTCACCAAAACAAAACTCACAACTCATGGCAACCGTCATGTAAAATACGGTAGAATTTTTTTTAATATATATATATATATATATATATATATATATATAGGAATATAAATAAAATTTTTTACAATCACCATAAATAGGAGGTTAAGATTTGGAAACAGACATATGGAAAATTTTGGAATAATTTTGCTGAGTTTTATGAAAATAATTGCAGGGGAGAATTCGACACAAAAGTAGTTGATTTTAAATTATTTAAGGAAAAGTTGGGGGTTTCAATATATATATATATATATATATATAAAAGGAAAAGTTATAATTACATATATATTTATAAATTACTCTCCTCACCCCTCACCGTTCACCCCTCTCGCGTGCCCTAAACCCGAGCGGCGACTCTCCTCTCTTCTCTCCGCTCGGGCGCAGCCACAGACCCGACTTCCTCCGTTTTCTTCTCCCTCCGCGTGCCCTAGCCGCAGCCACACCCGACAGCTTCCTTCCCTTTCGTGTGCCCAGTCGCAGCCACACCCGACGACTTCCTCCCCTTTCGCGTGCCCTAGCCGCAGCCAAGCGCCGACTCTGCTTCAGTCGGCCGTCACCAAGAGGAACCCGACGATTGTTCTCTCCTCTTCGCGATCCCACTGTGAGACTTAGGTTTGTTCCTTGGTTGAGTTTTGTTCCCGGTTCTTGATCGTTTTGGTGTTAGAATAGATTCGGTGTTGAGAATTTGACTTCGTTTTGCTTCTTATCAGGATAGTTTGGGTTTTGTTCTGTTGATTTGGATTTGTTGATTCCATTCTTAGAGTTCGTTCATGTGTTCTTGGGTTGCCGTGAGTTGGATATGTGGGGATGTTTTGCTGTTGATAATTAGAGTACATATGAAGTTGATGGATAGAAGAAGGGGAAATTTGAACTCTGTGATATAATTGAGATTGATGTTTATCACAAGGATTATGCTAGTATTCATTTCAATAAGAAGTGTTTGGTTGATTCATAGTGTATAGGTGGATTAAAGCCTGGGTTAAGAAATTAAAGTTTAGTTGATAAGTCATTTTGGGTTAGCTATGTTGATTGTGGATTTGTTCTCTAACTTGTACAGAATCAAGCCTAAATTGAGTAGATCAGTGATGGTAGCTATTGATGTGGTTTCGATTATGGGTTAAATGGTAGCTTGGACTTGTATCTTGGTGTTTGGCCGAGGGCTACTTTGTATCAATGTGGAGGTCTTGCTAGGGGATGTTTCATTGAATATGTAGTAGCAAGAGTGTGGAGTTAATTTTACTTAGGTCGATGGATGTTCTGTTCTTATTGTTAATATTCTGTTCGATTACTTTATGTTTCTTTTGAGTGGATCATTGGATTGAGGATTGAGTTTGGATGTATAGAGTTCTTCATTGGAATTAATTTCAGTATTGATGTGGAATTAAGGGTTAGCTTAGATTCAAGTTAATTTCCTTTATGAACTTGGATCTTCTTGGGTGAGGATAAGGATTTGGGATTAACTCGGAGGATGATCCCTAATCAAGGTTAATTCTAATTAAATTAGCGTTAGCCTAATAATTGTGTGGTTCAGTATTGGAGTAAACCACACTTTGATCAGGTTGGGTTAATTCGGATATGACTTGATGTCTAGTCTAGTTAGCATCATTTGTATTGATAGCTTATGTTATGATTTATGGATGCAGGACACTGAGTGATTTGCGTTGGACTTCTTAGACTGAGGTTCTCATTTGATACAGACTCCTATTTTGAGGCGGGTACCCTTTAACTTATCTTTTAGATATTGTCATATTGCTATGCATGGTTTGTTATAGATAACAGTAAAATTGTATGCTATGTCTGCCCTAGTATACCTCTTTTTTATATATGTTGCTTATCCTAGAGATTATCTCCCGTTTAGCTTCATACAGTCTCAATAGTTGCCATGTATATATATATACCTATATGTGCATAGATGTAGTGATATGTTCCCCTTGCATTTTGATATTTATAGACTACTGGTTACTTTTTCAGTATACCTAGTAGATTACTTTTATCCCATGATATAGGATTCAGACCTATACCTAGCACACTGAGGTGTTAGGGAGGACTTGGTGGGTGTTATATGTGTTTGGGTCATGCACCATCCTTGCATTATTGCATGCTGACGATTATCGTCTCCTATGTAGTCTGAGCCCATCGTCAGTTACATGAGGATATGCACACACATCCACTCAGGGGTAGTGGCTGCCATAGAGTGTGTGCATTTACCTTGTATTGCTCCGCACGGTTACTATTTGGAGGGTGGTTCCGGTGCGTGGTAGCAGCTAGCGATCCCTTCTCGTCCTGAGACATGAGAAGATGAGAGCTAGACTCCCCCATTGCTTGGGGTAGGAGAGAGACCTCCGCCAGCATCCTGTCCACTCGGTCACTCAGGAGCAGTGATAGCAGGGTGCGTACAGTTGCCATAGCTCTACCCTTCTGGACGTCCATTTATGACAAGTGGACGATGATCTGACTGGTGTCAGGGGTGACACATATCATTGCACCATGTACATATTTTGCATCGTGCATTGTTTGCTGCATTGGATTTTTGCACTTGATTGACATGCATATACTGGAGACTTGTTTATCTTGGATTATATGTTGTACTTGTTCCATAGGGATTATATTTCACCCTCTGCAGGATAGATGGATTCTGGTATGTACCTTTATTCAGTGTCTTTAGCATATACCCTTGTCTATTATTCCTACGAGACTGTATCAGCGTAGATCCTTATCGTTATTATAACGTACTATGCATATCTGCTGGGTATTCGCTGAGTTTATGGACTCACACCGTTGCCATACTTTTTGATTTCAGGTTGATATCCGCCAGGAGGGTCCGAGTCGCCAATCCCGTGCTTGCTACTACACCTGATTTGGTTTTATGAGTTACTTTATGTTTTTGGACCATGTTATGTTTTATTCTGTTGCATTGGATTTTCATGGACTTGTAGTACTTGTCTTTCTTTATGGGATTGCACTTTTGAGTCCTATGTTGGACTATGTGTGTGGTTTTGCTTCGTTACTGCCCCTTGGCACCTCAGGTAAGTTCGTGGTTTGGATCTATGATTATATTATCACATATATATGCTGTTCTATTTGGATATGAGGCCTGAGGCCTATTTAAACTGCGTGATTGTGTCATAGATATTGTATGTATATGTAAATTATCCGCCAGACAGTGGAGGTGCTGTTCGGTTTTCTATTGGATCAGCGACTCCTAGGTCTCGGGGCGTGATAATTTATTTTGGTATCAGAGCCAAGTTATCGGATACCGTGAGGACTTGTGGATTTTCGTTAATTATCTGATACCAATTTATTTCGGTATCAGAGCGTTGGTTTGCGATGCCTACTTGTTTTATGAGTCTTGTCGGATTTGTTCGGAGTAGTTTTCTCGATGTGCTTGTCTGGGACTTGGCGCGATGGGACTTCTTCTGGCGACAGGTATTTCTTCTGATCTCTTGTATTCCTTATCCTAGTTAGGATGGGTAGAAATTCTCTTGTATTATTGGATCTTGCTACCATTCCTGTATATTTAGGTATGGTTAGAAATTATTTTATGTCATTGGATTCTGTTACCGTTGGTGCAGGAAGCACCATATCGAACCTTGTTTGATATTGGCAAAGGATTCAAAGTTAAGTATTATTTGCGATCTAATAATGTTACTCAAGTGTGCAGAGACAAAGTCCTAGCGAAGGAATGCTAGGCACCTGGCGAAGGACTGCCAGTATCCAAGCCCTAGCGAAGGACTGCTAGGCACCTGGCGAAGGACTGCCAGAATACAAAGCCCTAGTGAAGGAATGCTAGGCACCTGGCGAAGGACTGCCAGTATCCAAGCCCTAGCGAAGGACTGCTAGGCAACTGGCGAAGGACTGCCAGTATCCAAGACCTAGCGAAGGACTGCTAGGCACTGAGCGAAGGACAGCTCGGTATTCAAGACCTGGCAAAGGACCGCCAGGCAAAAGTCCAACTAGAGGAGCGGTTGGCATCAGGTACATTCTCCCGAGAGGAGTAGGTGAGGACGTGTTCCCCGTCGAGGGAACAGTAGGCGTCGGTTCGACCTAGGGTTCCATTTTGGAGGCCCAAAGTCAGAACCAAGATAGTTAAGGCTGTATAAAAATAATACTCTATTGTTTTATATTGTTTTGGACTAACCCTGGATGCAGGACCAAAGGAACGTGTGTCTGCAGCTCAGAATGCCCAAAGGAGAGAGGCAAGTAGCTGAACAGGGTGCCCTCAGTGTCCTGGGCGCCCCCAGGGGCATCACAAAACAAGCGAAGCAACAAAGGCTTCGGCTGACCACTGGCCAGGGCGCCCTCAGCGTTCAGGGCCCCCCAGGCAGCCAGGGCGCCCCGAACGCCCAGGGCGCCCTCAGGGCATAGGGCCGCCCGCGCCTTCGCAGCGGAGCTGATTATCCTTATCCAGCCGAGAAGCCCGCGCTGAAGGAGTCAAGCAGGGCGCCCCCAGGGTCAAACTTCATCCCTACTCAAGTGGGATAGAGGTTGACCGAGCGAACCTCGGATCGCGTGACACGTGGGGGGCGCCCCCAGCGTCCAGGGCGCCCCGAGATGCTATAAATAGCACCCAACGCCAAGGCCTTGAACAACAACTTCGATTCAATGCTTCTACACTCTTCTGCTCCCGCGCTCTGCTCCGGAAACCTCCCGACACGAGACTCAAGCGCCGACGACGTCCTCCCGCTCCGAAAATACTATCTACTCCAGACGTCGATAACGAAGAGCTATTTTAGTTTACTGTACTAAATTCTGTAAAATCTTTTTTAAACCATTTTTGCGACATATAGAATTGCCCGCAGAAAACGGTCAACGACCGTGTGCCTTGGAGTAGGAGTCGACCTAGGCTCCGAACCAAGTAAAAAATCTTAGTGTTTGCGTATTTGATTTTTAATCTTCCGCTGTGCAAATTCTCTATCTTAAATCCGAACGATTTCCGATATTCACCCCCCCTCTATCGGTTCTCTCGATCCAACAGTTACTACTCTTGCATATTTCGGTATGGTTAGAGTTTCTCTCATATTATTGGATAAGGTTACCATTCCTGTATATTTAGGTATGGTTAGGGATTCTCTTACCTTATTGGATTATGTTTTCATTCCTGTATATTTAAGTATGGTTAGGAATTCTCTTAACTTATTGGATTATGTTTCCATTCCTGTATATTTAGGTATGGTTAAAATTTCTCTCATATTATAGGATCACGTTATTATTCTTGTATCCGTCAAGTAACTTGGTTAGATCTGATGACTTAAAGTCAATCAGTTTATAATGATCATGGTCAGGATCGACTATGAAGGAGATTAGTTGGCTTGTTGCAGACTTGTCTAAATGTGGAAAATATTGATTCTTGTGTGATACCGACATCCGGGTTGGAAGACGAGGGTCAAACCTGTCAACATGATATTGTAGGTTGAGGAATTTTGATTTCTCATGGACCTTATTATTCATAGTACTTGTATTAGCTAATATCAGCTGAGTGAGAACTAAGGATGCCTACTGTAATTGGCTTGATCATGGTTGGATCAATTCACTTTAACTCATGGAGTTGCAATCTTTTTATGTTACGTATTTCTGGACAGATAAGCTAGAGGTCATGTCTTGAGTACATGATCTACATTGATGCAGTAGGGTAGCATTAGCTACATATTATTACGATTAGTAGAGGATTGATATATTTTGTTCCTTGGGGGCTTTGACTATGTATCACTTGTACTTGGTTGTTGATCTAGGAAGTATATGTTGATGGGTGATTTGAGCTAATAGGGAAAAGTGTGGAGCTAGTTGCTTGACATTTATGGGTGACTGCTTTAACTTGGTCTGAATAACCAAGAAGGTACCTACGGACTTATGATTTACACGGAGGCAAATCACTTGCAAGACTAGATCACCTCTAGTTAGATGATACCGAGGACCATCCATGGGGAAATAAAGGAATTGTTTTATGAGTATGTTGAGATACTCCTGAGAAATAATATGTCTCTAACTCCTTGTTATAGAGTAGGACCTTAGAGGGTTTTGACCATGGAGTGGAGGAATTGGACTGTATTGGATTACGAGGCG
The DNA here is from genome assembly GCA_024364735.1 of Boesenbergia rotunda. Lineage (NCBI taxonomy): Eukaryota > Viridiplantae > Streptophyta > Magnoliopsida > Zingiberales > Zingiberaceae > Boesenbergia > Boesenbergia rotunda. The sequence continues at coordinate 233,332 of JAGFNQ010003942.1, forward strand.
ACAGTCGGTGTAACTCATTAGTTGTTACGCTATTCTACGAGGGATTTTGACTCGTTGATTGGGTGTATATGGTTGGATAATCTTGATGGTGCATCGGGATGCACAACCCGTTAGGGTGCGGAGGATGTGGAGTTAGTTGTACCCTTATCTTCCGGTGAGATATTGGACATTAATCACGACGTCAAAGATGTCCACTGGTTTTCGGTTATTATACCCCCATCGTGGATCTATTAGTTCACGAGATCATGAGGTGGTTATCACCATGGACTTTCTCGTTGGGGTTGAAAGGTAGATTCACTAGTGGAAAAAAGGCTTTTAACACCGGTTATTTTTGACTTTTAACACCGGTTCCGGAACCGGTGTTGATCCAGCCGGCATTGTAAGTATAGACTTTTAACACCGGTTAACAAACCGGTGTGATATATAGATTTAACACCGGTTAATAACCGTTGTTAAAAGTTCAATTATGAGGCGGGAAAGCCATTTTAGACACCGGTTATTTTAAACAACCGGTGTTAAAACATCATTTTTAACACCGGTTCTGGAAACAATCGGTGTTAAAAATGATGTTTTAACACCGGTTCTAGAAACAACCGGTGTCAAAAGTCTTAATTTTTTATATAAATTTCATATTAATTTTTTATATAAATTTCATATTTATTTTTTGAGGACGAGCTTCATATAATTAATGAGACGAAACAAAATTCTGTCTATAATAAAACTTGTGAAAAAACTACATTCTCAAGTTTTGTGAAAGGACGATGAACACCATCTCAAGTGTTAGCTTAATGTCTACAACGAACTTCAATGGATACAATCTATAACAAGGAACAGATGGAAATTTAGGTGTGGAAGGCACCTAAGAACACATCTGCACTTTAGCTGAAGGATTGCATCCCTGTACAAGTTGATTTTGTAGTTACTTGAAACCCACACCATGCACCCCAGTGCTCCAATTGTACCCGGCTTTACGCCATTCTCTCTTTCACTCCTCCAGCGGCAGTTTGAGCTTAAAACTGGTTCAGGAGGCCGGAGATTTTCTTCAGTTTGAGAGGAAGATCTTCCAACACATTTAGTAGGCCGGAGAGCTGATTACTCTGCACGTGACTACAAAAAAGTAATCATCATATTTATATTACTCTCGAAAGGGTTAAGAGAAATAATCTTATGCATTCAAATGAGACTCACAATGTAGTCAAAGATGATAAATTTCCCATTGTGGCCGGTAATGGACCACTGAGATTATTGAAAGAAAGATCCCTGCTTGAAAATGGACATGTTACTCATTAATAATAAAGGATAAGCAGAAAACATGAATATCTAGTGAAATACAAAACCCAACCCACAAGTTTATTAGACCAGTGAGAGAGCTAAAGGCATCTGTCAGATCACCACTCAATTTATTGTTATTAATTGACCTGAACAGCACAAAGGCCACCAATGAAATTGAGATTAACAAACGAAACACATGATCAATTGTGTAAAACCAAACAACACATTACATGTCTGTCAGAAGGGTTAACTTTGATAAGGAATCTGGAATGCTGCCTGTGAATTGATTAGATGAAAGAAAACTGTCCCAAGGCAAATCATGCAGATCATCACAGAACAAGAGCAATCTATGGAAACAAGAAATGTTAGACACATATTATCATTTAAAACATACAATGTGCGCAGGGTGAGAGGAAGATTCTAGGTGATGGCTACAACCGAAAGTAGCAAGCAAACAATAGTCAATACTCAAATTCTAGGTGATGGCTTCAGCTTTGAGAAATGAACTGAATGAATTGGAGAATGAGACTGTAGTTTCTCATGCTAACAGAAAAATGAAATTCAACCAACTATGACTGACATTGTAATTATTGAAGAAAAATTGCCTAGACCATCGCCCAGTTGTCCTCCAAGATTTGCAGCATTGATAACTCTATCAAAATAAGGCCATTAAGATAAGAACGCAAGATTCTTCAATTGGATAAGTTAGGAGACAATTACCGTACATTGCAGTTATGTTTGAGTTAACACATTGAACACCTTGCCAATTCTCTGTGCAGGGGTCTCCTCCATTCGGAACCCATCCAGGAAGAGGAGGCGAACCCAGTGCAACATATAAGCCATTTATAGCAGCAACTAAGAAAAAAAATTGCAGCAATAGTACTGTAGATTAAGAAATTCAGTATACATGCAGCATTGCGTGCATAAAATATATTGCCTTTGCCAGCATGTGGTTTTACTCTGCCAGCATGTGGTTTTACTCCCACGCCTTGCTCTTGCACAGTTGAGTCCTTGTGTGGTTGAGACTTACAGTTATTCGAGTAATGTCCTAGCTGACAACATCTGCTACACAGCTTCAATGGAGACTCAAAAACAACCTGCAAATCTACATCACGACCATCCGGCAGTGTTACGGGTATCAAATTAGCCAGGGGTTCAGTGATATCCATTTCTACCATAACACACGCAAAACTGATGCGCTCTTTCAATTGCGTTACCCGATCAGTGTGCAGAGGGTTACCCACCATTGATACAATCTTACTTAGCCCTAATACGGTCCAGCAATCCACAGGTAATCCAAAAATCTGCATCCACAAAGGTACTCGGCTCTGAGATTCCAGTTGGAAGCTGAAACACTGTGGCATCACCTTGAGGTACAGCGGACACCCATAGGCCACATATGGCCCATCCTGGAGAACGCGATCAGCATCTTCTTTAGCGTCAAATTTGAACACCAGCCACAGTGTATGATGTGTAAACATTTTGTGGGGTGCCCTCCATTTTCTTGTGAGATCCTTCAACGCCTGCCAGCCTGGGAATCGCCCTATGAATCTTCCCACCAAACAGTGCCCCATGGCTTCTTCCACCGGCTGCATATCCTCTTGCTGAAGCGGCACCCTAGCAGCAACCTGTTGAACCCGACACAACGCCGTACTGCCATCACAGTGCCTGTTGAGTTTGAACAGATCTGCCCACTTCGTCTTCGGCGCTGCACCAGCCGTTGGCGATCCTTGTGCCCTGACTTCTGGAGTGCTGCCTGTGGGTTGCTCCGGAAATCTGGGTGCTTCCGTCTCCCCAACCACTACAGGATCTCCAGCAACCGGATCTTTCACTGCCTCTGATGCCACTGCTTCTCTGTTGCGCCCTGGGATGCTGTCTTCCCCACGCGACGTCCATGGATCGCCATCTTCTAGCCTTGTCAAGCGCCTCCCTCCTCGAAGCAATCGGGGCGCCGAATCTCGCGTTGCGAATGGTCTGCTTGGGGCAAGGGGTCGCCATTGCGGCGGCCGCCGCCTCATGTAGCCACGCATCTGCCAAGCCCTAACTTAAGAATAAGGTATCGGGTCCCCCTCACCCTATCGGATCCAACTGCAATCCGCAACCCGTTAACCCATGCCCACTTGGCTTAAGATTCAAAATTCAAACCACCCAAGTCTAATCACATATGACCACGGTTATTTACAAAACCATAGTCAAATATATTTTTAACACCGGTTGTTAAAAGAACCGGTGTTAAAAGTATTTTAAAATTCAAATAATTATAGCATATGACCCCGGTTATTTATAAAACCGTAGTTAAATATATTTTTAACACCGGTTGTTAAAAGAACCGGTGTTAAAAGTATTTTAAAGTTCAAATAATTACAAAAATGCCACCGCCTTTTTTTTAACACCGGTTTTAATACAACCGGTGTTAAAAGCCGTTGTTAAAGGTCTTTTTTGTACTAGTGATTGAGATTGACGAATCACTATGATATGTTGTATTTCGAGGATTCTATTAGTGGACATGAACCTATCAGATTTATAGCTTTTTGATGGATCATCGGGTGGATAAATGATCTTTCGGTGGTCGATTATTTGGGAAGTCTGTTATTGATAGCAACATATGGTACGACATATTAGCACAATTTTAAATTAGATGTTATCTTATGACGGCCTATTGAAGGATATATGTATATGACTTGTGATGCTTTGGAGGATGTTATTGTTTTGGGGATACTTGGGTGATACACATGGATTTGACATTATATGTTTTAGGATCGAAGTATAGGTAGAGCGCCAGTGATCATAGGATTGAGTGGCCTGGATAGAGTGATGATTGAATGATTGATCGGGTGTACCTGGTTATCAGATAATAACCTCTGGATGGATAACTCCAATTGCTCCGTAACAGTGTAACCTTAGGGTATCAAACGAAGTAGTTACACATAATGAGTACAGTCATGTTTAGCTGCTAGTGTGAGCCGTATGAGGAATTGTGAAATTTGGGGACCAAATTTTTATTAATAGGGGAGAATGTAAAATACGGTAGAATTTTTTTTAATATATATATATATATATATATATATATATACATATATGTATATAGGAATATAAATAAAATTTTTTACAATCACCATAAATAGGAGGTTAAGATTTGGAAACAGACATATGGAAAATTTTGGAATAATTTTCCTGAGTTTTATGAAAATAATTGCAGGGGAGAATTCGACACAAAAGTGGTTGATTTTAAATTATTTAAGGAAAAGTTGGGGTTTTTCATTTTATATATATATATATATATATATATATATATATATATATATATATATATATATATATATATATATATATATAAAAGGAAAAGTTATAATTACATATATATTTATAAATTACTCTTCTCACCCCTCACCGTTCACCCCTCTTGCATGCCCTAAACCCGAGCGCCGACTCTCCTCTCTTCTCTCCGCTCGGGCGCAGCCACAGACCCGACTTCCTCCGTTTTCTTCTCCCTCCGCGTGCCCTAGCCACAGCCACACCCGACGACTTCCTTCCTTTTCACGTGCCCAGTCGCAGCCACACCCGACGACTTCCTCCACTTTCGCGTGCCCTAGCCGCAGCCAAGCGCCACTCTACTTCAGTCGGCCGTCACCAAGAGGAACCCGACGATTGTTCTCTCCTCTTCGCAATCCCACTGTGAGACTTAGGTTTGTTCCTTGGTTGAGTTTTGTTCCCGGTTCTTGATCGTTTTGGTGTTAGAATAGATTCGGTGTTGAGAATTTGACTTTGTTTTGCTTCTTATCAGGATAGTTTGGGTTTTGTTCTGTTGATTTGGATTTGTTGATTCCATTCTTAGAGTTCGTTCATGTGTTCTTGGGTTGCCGTGAGTTGGATATGTGGGGATGTTTTGCTGTTGATAATTAGAGTACATATGAAGTTGATGGATAGAAGAAGGGGAAATTTGAACTCTGTGATATAATTGAGATTGATGTTTATCACAAGGATTATGCTAGTATTCATTTCAATAAGAAGTGTTTGGTTGATTCATAGTGTATAGGTGGATTAAAGCCTTGGTTAAGAAATTAAAGTTTAGTTGATAAGTCATTTTGGGTTAGCTATGTTGATTGTGGATTTGTTCTCTAACTTGTACAGAATCAAGCCTAAATTGAGTAGATCAGTGATGGTAGCTATTGATGTGGTTTCGATTATGGGTTAAATGGTAGCTTGGACTTGTATCTTGGTGTTTGGCCGAGGGCTACTTTGTATCAATGTGGAGGACTTGCTAGGGGATGTTTCATTGAATATGTAGTAGCAAGAGTGTGGAGTTAATTTTACTTAGGTCGATGGATGTTCTGTTCGATTACTTTATGTTTCTTTTGAGTGGATCATTGGATTGAGGATTGAGTTTGGATGTATAGAGTTCTTCATTGGAATTAATTTTAGTATTGATGTGGAATTAAGGGTTAGCTTAGATTTAAGTTAATTTCCTTTATGAACTTGGATCTTATTGGGCGAGGATAACGATTTGGGATTAACTCGGAGATTGATCCCTAACCAAGGCTAATTCTAATTAAATTAGCGTTAGCCTAATAATTGTGTGGTTCAGTATTGGAGTAAACCACACTTTGATCAGGTTGGGTTAATTCGGATATGACTTGATGTCTAGTCTAGTTAGCATCATTTGTATTGATGGCTTATGTTATGATTTATGGATGCAGGACATTGGGTGATTTGCGTTGGACTTCTTAGACGGAGGTTCTCATTTGATACGGACTCCTATTTTGAGGCGGGTATCCTTTGACTTATCTTTTAGATATTGTCATATTGCTATGCATGGTTTGTTATAGATAACAGTAAGATTGTATGCTATATCTGCCCTAGTATACCTGTATTTGATATATGTTGCTTATCCTAGAGATTATCTCCCGTTTAGCTTCATACAGTCTCAATAGTTGCCATGTATATATATATATACCTATATGTGCATAGATGTAGTGATATGTTCCCTCTTGCATTTTGATATTTATAGACCACTGGTTACTTTTTCAGTATACCTAGTAGATTACTTGTATCCCATGATATAGGATTCAGACCTATACCTAGCACACTGAGGTGTTAGTGAGGACTTGGTGGGTGTTATATGTGTTTGGGTCATGCACCATCCTTGCATTATTGCATGTTGATGATCATCGGCTCCTATGTAGTCTGAGCCCATCGTCAGTTACATGATGATATGCACACACATCCACTCAGGGGTAGTGGCTGCCATAGAGTGTGTGCATTTGCCCTGTATTGCTCCGCACGGTCACTATTTGGAGGGTGGTTCCGGTGCGTGGTAGCTGCCAAGGATCCCTTCTCGTCCCGAGACATGAGAAGATGAGAGCTAGACTCCCCCATTACTTGGGGTAGGAGAGAGACCTCCGCCAGCATCCTGTCCACTCGGTCACTCAGGAGCAGTGATAGCAGGGTGCATACAGTTGTCATAGCTCTACCCTTTTGGACGTCCATTTATTACAGGTGGACGAAGATCTGACTGGTGTCAGGGGTGACACATATCATTGCATCATGTGCATATTTTGCATCGTGCATTGTTTGCTGCATTGGATTTTTGTACTTGATTGACATGCATATACTGGAGACTTATTTACCTTGGATTATATGTTGTACTTGTTCCATAGGGATTATATTTCACCCTCTCCAGGATTGA
>JAGFNQ010003943.1:0-18749 GCA_024364735.1 Boesenbergia rotunda
ACCTGATGGACATGGTTAGGTCGATGATGAATCATGCAACTCTTCCAAAATCCTTTTTGGGTTATGCACTTAAGACAGCTGTTTACTTGCTAAACAGAGTCCCGACCAAGGTAGTCTCTACTACTCCATATGAGACATGGAATAGTAAGAAACCCCACTTAACTCACCTTAAGATATGGGGTTGTCCTGCTTATGTGAAGCGGATTATATCAGACAAATTGGATGCTAAGTCTGATAAATGCCTATTTATTGGATACCCTAAGGAAACGAAGGGTTACCAATTCTATCATCCCTTGGAACAAAAGGTGTTTGTTTCAAGGCATGCTGTATTTCTGGAAAAAAAATTTCTTTTACAAGAAAACAGTGGGAGTGGGATTGAACTTGATGAAGTTCAAGAAACTCCAATAGACATTACAGAGACACCTAGTCTAGACCCACAACCAATACCTTATAATGATGAGCTATCAGTTGAACCTAAGACTACACCACCTCTTCGTAGATCTGATAGGACACGCAATATTCCAGAGAGATACGGATTTCTCGTAAGTGAATCTAACGACGTGTTACTCATAAGCGATGACGAACCTATCAGTTATGAAGACGTTCTGAAAAGTTCAGAAAGGGACAAATGGCTTGAGGCCATGAAGTCGGAAATGGATTCCATGTACGAAAACCAAGTATGGGACTTGGTTAACCCACCTGAAGGGATTAAGCCCATAGGGTGCAAGTGGGTTTTCAAGAAGAAAACCGACATGGAAGGTAATGTGGTTACCTTTAAGGCTAGATTAGTGGCAAAAGGATATCGTCAGAAGCAAGGAATTGATTATGACGAAACCTATTCACCAGTAGCTATGCTTAAATCCATTCGGATGCTCCTAGCCATAGTAGCTCATTATGATTATGAGATATGGCAAATGGATGTGAAAATAGCTTTCCTTAACGGAAACCTGCTTGAGGATGTATACATGATACAACCTGAAGGTTTCACATCGGTTGATAAAACCAAAGTATGCAAGCTTCGACGATCCATATATGGACTGAAGCAAGCATCTAGGAGCTGGAACATCCGTTTTGATGAGACAATCAAAAAGTTTGATTTCTCACAAAATCCAGTCGAACCTTGTGTGTACAAGAAGGTTAGTGGGAGTGCAGTCGTATTCCTAATATTATATGTCGATGACATCTTACTTATAGGAAACGATGTATCAGTCTTACAGACAGTTAAAATTTGGTTATCCAAAACTTTCTCCATGAAAGACCTGGGAGAAGCAACCTATATCCTTGGGATTAGAATCTATAGAGATAGATCAAAACGGTTGCTTGATCTTTCGCAGTCTACATATATAGACCGAGTGCTAAAAAGGTTTAGAATGTCGGAATCCAAGAAAGGCTACCTTCCCATTAGGCATGGGATCAACCTTTCGAAGTCTATGTGTCCGCGCACAGAAGACGAGAGGATTTGCATGAATAAGATTCCCTATGCATCCGCGATAGGATCTATCATGTATGCTATGTTATGTACTAGGCCTGATGTATCGTATGCTTTGAGCGTCACAAGCAGATACCAGTCAGATCCAGGAATGGATCACTGGGCGGCTGTTAAGACAATCCTTAAGTACTTAAGAAGAACTAAGGATGTGTTCCTAATATATGGAGAAGGAGATATGGTAATACGTGGGTATACAGATGCCAGTTTCCAGACAGATAAGGATGACTCCAAATCGCAGTCTGGATATGTATTTACTTTGAATGGAGGCGCAATAAGTTGGAAAAGTTCCAAACAAGACACCGTAGCGGATTCCACCACGGAAGCGGAATATATAGCAGCTTCGGAAGCAGCAAAGGAAGCAGTCTGGATCAAGAAGTTCGTCTCCGAACTTGGCGTGGTTCCAACCATTGATGATGCAGTGCCAGTTTACTGCGACAACAATGGAGCTATTGCACAAGCAAAGGAACCAAGGTCTCATCAGCGATCCAAACACGTGCTTCGCCGCTATCATCTGATCAGAGAGATTATAAGTAGGAATGACATACAAATTGAGAGAGTTCCCACTGAAAGGAATATAGCGGATCCTTTAACTAAGGCCTTGCCTCAAAGCAAGTTTGAGGGTCATGTTAGAGCCTGTGGTATTGGATACTGTAGCGATTGGCATTAGGCCAAGTGGGAGTTTGTTAGTGATATGAGAGAAGTGTCCTAAGGCAATCGCCTTATGATTGTAAAACATTTATATCAATAAATGATAATTCACTATTTGAGTATACATGCTTGTGTATTTGATTGGGATCTTAAACTCATCTACTGAATGTCCGCCATACAGTTCACAGCATAAGAGAATTTGTGATGGGATCACAACTAGTGATTATCTCTAAATGTGCAAATGTGAAGTGTTGGAAATATCCCTAGTCGATGATTTGATAAATACGGACATTATCAATTCTGTTGAAACTAGCATGGGTTATTCTCTATTCAGCTGATTCTCACTGGCTGGTGACATTGGGATGTCCGGAGATAAACATGGATGCTAGTTAAGGGAACTAGTTCATTGGAGTGACTAGCTGTAAGACTTCATATGGGAATCTACATGTAGATATGTCAATGAAGATCTTACTGCGGCTTAAGTGCGATGTTCCTTTGACTTGTGGTGTTCAAGTCATCTTGGTCATGGAGACTTATACTTTGACATCTTAAGCAAGCATCTCCAAGGAGGTGTGGACCCAGGATGATCGGGTGTAAGTCGAAGTGCCCGAAGATGTTTGAACAGCCTACAAAGGATTCACCACTCCTTGCGAGGAGATGTATACCCAGGCCTATCGTCGGATTGTTACTCAAAGCCTCTGGCCAGAGCATATCATGTTTAGAGTGAGAGTCTCTAAAATACATGAGAGTAATTAGAAATCCAAAGGACGAGTAAGACATTACTTGGGCTAGGTGTAACGTAGTCAGCCTAGTAGGGACTGACACCATTGACCGTGTCCTGAACCAAGTGGGTATAAGGTGGTGAAGGGAATGGGGTATGATTCATTAGAGCTGCTGAAGGGTTTCAGAATAATTTCTTCTGAGGTCAAAGCGTTGATCTTTCGATTAATTGGGGATCATGATGTACTACTAGGTGCCACTCATGATCGTTCTATAATTAGTTAATTATAGACGGCCAACATAAATCGAAAGCCTATTTAGTCACACGCACTACGAGTAATCCGAGGGATTTAAAACGAGTTGAAAATTGGATTTTCCGATCAAGAGAAATAAGTCGAATCTGAGTTAGTCAGAGGCGCAATGGAAGCTAAAAATGGCTAAGTCTTTTGAAGGCTTTTTTGGGCGAATTAAATGAGTTTAATTCACGACGGTCCGGGTTGGGTTTGGCCGACCAAAGAGGGTGTTAACCCCTCTTTGGTGGCCGGCCAAATAAAAGGAGAAAACCAATTTAATTGGTTTAATTAATAAAATAAATATAGCGCGATTTATTTTATAAATTATGGATAAATAAATTTGTATAAAGAAATTTATAGAAATAAAATTTATAGAAATTTATTCTTTTATGGAAGATTAAAATAATCCATGAGTTGGTTCATTTTAATTTTATAAATTCAATTATGAATTGATTTATCCATAATAAGAAAGTTTATAAATTTCTTATAAAATTTATTCCATAATTTAAAGAGCAGAAGAATTAGTTTTTATTATAAATTAATTTATAATAAAGACTTGGTTTAAATGGAATTAATTCATAAGAATTTATAGGATAAATTTCTTATGATAAATAATTAGTTTTATTATAAAGTTAGTTATAATAAAATTCATAAGAGAATTTATAGGATAAATCTCTTATGATAACTAATTTGTTTTATTATAAATTGTTTATAATAAGACTAGGCTTAAAAGGAATAAGCAATAAGAAAATTTATAAGATAAATTTCTTATAACTAATTCCGTTAATTCGGTTTAGAGGGAGTCTTAGCAAAGGAGTTGCTACTATATAATGGAACCAAAGGCTAGCCCTTAATTCCAATTGAGTAATCAAGTGATTATTATTGGAGCTCTCCCTCTCTCTCTTCTCTTATCTTCTCCTTCTCCCTTTCTTGCCTAGGGCCGGCGCTCCTTCCACCTTCTTGGGTCGGCGCCCAACTACTCCAAGGCAAGGGTTGCCGTGAGCATTGAAGAAGAAGGAGAACCCGAACACGAAGAAGAAGAAGCGGATAGCGACTCCTCTCTTCCGGAATACGATTCCGTTACTTCTTGTTGGTTAGTTTCTAACTCTTCTCTTGATCTTTCAAGTTGTGCCTATAGAGAATCTAGTAGTTCTCGTCGGCACAAAACTCGTGACTTTGCGAAGTCATCCCGAAGAGAACTCAGCGTGGACGCGAATAGAGGCGAAGCTTCCAAGGGACGCTACGGTTGGATCTCGTCCCTTACTTCGAGTTACGCGAGGTACTTGGTAAATTAGTTTACTTTTCGCAAACTTTTATTTTATGATTATGTCGATACACTATAATGTTGCATGCTAGATACGAAGTTAAAATAATTTAGGAAATTATTTTATGCAAACTCTTCCGCTGCACGTAAAAATTTTAAATTTTACGAACTCGTATCCTTGTCGACATGCACCCGGTCCCAACAGCCCAGTCCTCGACCAAGTCTTAGTGCCCAGCTTCACTCACTAGGTCATAGTGCCCAGCTTCACTCACCAAGTCTTATTGCCCAACCTTATGTCAGGACTTAGTTGCCTAGCCCGCGGCCAGGACTTAGTGCCCAATTCAAAGCACCAGGACTTAGTGCCTAGTGTACCTTGGACTTTCCTGCACACTTAATAAGCTTGTTAGATCATAACCAAATCTTAACTTTTGAACCCTTTGCCATCATCAAAACATAGGTTTGACTTTGGTGCTTCCGGCACCAACACTCAAGTGTGATTTGGGTTAAGTCTGATTGAATTTGTTTGTGAGTAGACTTAGTTTGTTTGCCTTAGTTACATGAGTTACAAATGTGTTTTCAAAATTTTTAATTTTTCGTACACCTTTAATTAAACCAAGTTCGATAATTTTAGAAATTAGTTTCACATGAGTGTGACCTAATCCCCTATGCCAGAGGTTAGATTCTTCTAACTGAGTCAAGAAGTATTTTGGTACTAAAGGCAAATTAATAGTATAAACGTTATTTTTCCTAGTACCCTTAAGCATAACTTCTGAGTCTTGGAGGTTTCTAATCAGGTAGTCAAAGTTGGTGAATGTAACTACATAGCCAGTATCACATAGTTGACTTATACTAAGCAAATTGAACTTAAAATTTTCAACCAAGAGTACTTTCTTAATCACAAAATCAGAATTGAGTTCAATGTTACCTGACCCACGGACAATGAGTGTAGCATTGTTGCCAAATGCTACTGAGGCTAGGTTCTCGTACTTGATTTTGGTGAATTTTAATTTATCTCCAGTCATGTGTCTGGAGCATCCACTATCCAACATCCATTGGTCCAAATCTTAATTTTCCTACACATAATGTATTTATTGATTTGGATCAAATTAGAGTTAGGGATAGCTTAAATTGATTTTCACAGCCTAGTCTGTCTCACCTAGTCTGGTGGTATCAATCACATTAACCTTATCGGTTTTGTGAGACAAGTTTTAAAAAATAAAGATTTTAATTTTGAAAAGCATGGATAATTTTGAAGACATTCAATTAATTTTGAATGTTTTATAAATTTTGTGTTTATTGATTTTGAAAAATATGTTGAATCTAAGATTAATTGAAATTTTTGTTAGATTTAAATTTAATAAGTAGTAATTTGAATTTGGTTTTAACTAATCAACTTCTAGGTCTTGGCGAGGCGCAAGGCCTTCTTTGGCCGTAGCCTTATTGGAGCAACAACACTTTCCTTGACAAAGCCTTTTACAGAAAATTCACCTTCAAGTTACTTCATGATAAATTTTGGTCTAACTAGATTGGGTCTTGGATTGGTAGCTTCGGCTAGTTCCACAAGACTAAACAGACCAAGTAGGATTTGTTGGTACTAGTTGCATCAATGATATTCTCCTCTAAGTGTTTTAATGTTTGAAAATTTACTTATGTCAGTGATACATTGAACAGACAAAGGGGAGTTAAGGGAGAAGTAACAAAGTGGAAGAATGTCCTAGTTAAATTAGGCACTAAGACCTGCTCGGAAGGTGGGAGTCCTGGCAAAGGGCTAGGCACCGAAGACTTGCTCGGAAGGTGGGCACTAAGTCCTGGTCGAGGACTGGGCAAGAAGACCTGGCCGACGGTTGGGCACCGAAGTCCTGGTCGAGGACTGGGCAAGAAGACCTGGTCGAGGGTTAGGCACCGAAGTCCTGGACTTAGGGTTTGGGCATGAAGTCTTGGTCCGAGGGACTGAGCAACTTAGCTGAGCGATGACTAAGGACAGAAGTAGAGACGGGTCGGGGTTCGGACGTCTCGAGATTCGGGAGTATCGGACGCTAAGCAAAAGTCCACCCGAAGGACTGGGGTGGCAGCCATCTCCTTAGAGGAGTAGGTGAAAGGCGCATTCTCGGGGGTGAGAACTGGCGTCGGTTCGACCTAGGGTTTCGGGGAGACCCAAAGTCAGAACCATGACAGCTACAGCTGAAATAAAAACTAATCAACATTCTTGCCTTGTTTGTTGTGAAACTAACCTTGAATGCAAGAACCAAAGGAATGTGTTTCTGTAGCTCAGAACGCACCAAAGGAGAGGGGCAGCAGCTGGGCTAGATGCCCGGGAGGTCCCGAGCGCCCAAGGTCAAAGCCAAACGAACAGCTAAACAAGAATCACTTCGGAAGCTTATTGGGACAGGCGCCCTCAAGGTCCCGGGCACCCTGATGGTCTCGGGAGCCCTGGATGTCTCGTGCACCCTGGGTCCAAGCCAACCAGTGATCGATGCAAAATCAACCGCGAAGCCAGCATACCAAGTCAACCGGGGCGCCCCCGTCAGCTCCGAGGCCGATTCTGGAGGGATAAGCGCTGACCGAGCTGCGGATGAGGTTTCTCGAATCCGAAGGCATATGTCAGGTGCCCCCGACGTCCAGGGCGCCCCCAGGAGCACTATAAAAGGGGCTCGACCCCAAGGCTTCAAAATATAACTACTGTGTGCTATTCTGATCATTCTGACTGACGACAACGTGCTAAAGATGAGGCTCTACGACCGGGAGGCTCCAAGAGGAAGTGTGCGGCACTTCGGAGGTCCAGATTGGCCAAGCTTCAGACTTGGTTTTGTTCGGTTTGCTTTTATTTAATTCCCACATAATTTTCAATATTCTTGCTTGTAATTATCTACTGTAAGACGGGTTTTCTCCACCTCCGGAAATTTCAGAAAGGAGACCAGTAGTGGACTCAAGCCGAGAACATAGGCCTTGGACGTAGTAACCCAGGGGGGTCGGGAACCAAGTAAATAAATGCCGCGAGTAATCTGTGTTTTGTTCTATTCTTTATTTTTATGTTTTCCGCTGTGCTACTAACGCCCTAGGTGTAGAATGATCGAACGTTTACGAAGTTTCTAAAGATTTTTCAACGGTCGATATTCACCCCCCCTCTATCGACAACACCGGTCCTACAAGTGGTATCAGAGCCAAGCCGCTCTTCACCGGACTAACCGCCGACGGAGCAACGACGCCAGGAGTTGAGGGGGAGCCCAGGGGTGAATCAAGTATATTTTATTTAAAATGTCTGTTTTTAAATTTCATATTACGTGCTTCACATGCAGGGAGAGAGGGAACTATAAAAATCAGTGCCCTACTCGTATGACTCGGTCTACACCACCGGCAGCAAAGGGGGCACTAGCACCAGGAGTCCGGAAAAACAAGGATCACGTATGATGCTTCAAATGTTAGAAATTCGGACACTACAAAAACAAATGTCCGACAAAGGTACGTAAAATTTACGTTCCGAAAAGTTTCAAAATTCTTGCACTAGCTTATGTAAATAACGTAGACAATTTTTCTGATAAATTAGAAATATTACACAGTCAAATAGATACCTTGCATAATCAGTTAGAAAAAGTAAATAATTCTAAAATATCAAAAATCAACACTTTAATCCTCAATGTTAACTCAATAATTTCCAAAGTTAATTCAGAAATTAATTCTGGAATTAATCTGAATTTGCATTCGGATAATTCTGAATTCAAATTCGAAAATCCTAAAGATAAATCTGAATTCAAAAATCTTAAGAATAATTCTAAATTTGAAAATCCTTTAGATAATTATGAATTCAAATTTTAAAATCCGTTGTATAACTCTGAATTCGAAATTGAAAATCCTAAGGATAATCCATAAATTAATTCTAAAAATATTATTTCTGAGGATAACTTTGAAAATGAAATTCTCCTAGATAATAACTTAATTATAGATAATCTTGAGAATTATTACAAAACATTAATTAGTGGCCCAAATTACTCCTCTTAATTTGAGGATAAGGATTGTTAGTAAAGTTCACAAAGGTTCAAATAAATCTGAATTGTTAGAAAAATTTAAAAAGATAGATAAAGATGAAGTAGAAATTTTCGAAATAATGAAAATAATGAACATAAACCCACAACTATTAATTAATCATTTCAACCTTAATGATTCAAATCTCAATTAATTGATAATCAAACATAAGTTAATTCAAATTAAATTAAAATTAAATTAAATCTTAATTAAATTTAAATTAAATTAAATCATAATTAAATTAAATCATAATTTAATTCATATTAATTTAAATCTTAATTTAATTAAATCTTAATTTAATTCAAATTAAATTAAATTCAAATTAAATTAAATTTAAATTAATTTAAATTCAAATTAAATTAAATTCATATTAAATTAAATTCAAATTACATTAAATTCAAATTAAATTAAATCCAAATTAAATTAAATTCAAATTAAATTAAATCTTAATTAAATTAAATATTAATTAAATTCAAATTAAATTAAATTTAAATTAAATTAAATTCAAATTAAATTAAATCATAATTAATTCAAACTTAAATTAAATCATAATTAATTCAAACTTAAATCAAATCTTAATTAATTTAAACTTAAATTAATTCAATTATTTCTAAATTAATTCAGACTTAAATTAATTTAATTAAATCTTCATTAATTCAAATTAATTCATATTCAAATTAATTCAATTAATTCTTAATTAACTTGAATCCAACTAAATCTTGAATAACTTAAACTCGAACTAAAATAAAAGCATACCCAAATCGGAACAAGTAATTTAATAAAATTAAATATGTCAAAGTGGGTTGACATATTCGCGAGTTCACACGACATGTATCAAATTGGGAATTTGGTACATCTTTAGAAACCTAATTAAATATTCTGACTTGTTTGACTCATGCATAATTGTCATGTCATGCATCTGCTATGCTTTAATATATGACATGTCATTCATATTTAAATTTTATGCATAATTTAGAATGGCTATAGGAAAAAGAATAATTGAAACTTGATCAACCTAGTATTGGGAGGAGGTGAGATGATAGTATGTTAGGGAAACCTTTATGGTGGAACTAGCCGAAGCTACCGATCCATGACCCAAATTAGTTAGACCAAAATCTTTCAAGAAGTAACTTGAAGATGAATTTTCTATAAAAGGCTTTGTCAAGGAAAGGGTTGATGATCCAATAAGGCTACGACTAAAGAAGGCCTAGTGCCTCGCCAAGACCTGGAAGCCAATTATTGAAAATCAAATTCACTTTACAATTGCTAGATTTGAATCTAACACAATTTTTCAATTAGATCTTAGATTTAATAGCAAATTAAGAAAAATGATTCAAGCATCTCACAATACACCCATAAGGCAACCATGCTTCCTGTATTGATACATCTAAAATGGGTGAGATGTTATGGACTAAGAAATTGATGAGCATGTTTCAAAACCATTTTCAAAATTGTTAGAATATTTTTCTAAAAATATATTTTTAAAATAGTGCTTCAACATAATAATATTTTTATGGATTTCATGCTTGTTTGATTGCCAATATAGTATATTTTTTCGAAATTATATCCCTTTGAAAATTGTTTGACTCACACAAATAGACACAAGCCTCTTAGGACAACACTAAAGTTCCTTAGGGCACTAAGATAGAGTCAAACGGTGTCGGGTACAGGGGGAATTTTTCTTGTTTTTTTAAAAATACTTTTCAAAAATTGTGCTTTAAATCATTATCAATTGTGTTTTTGAAAAAGGCTTATGTTGTAAAAATTATATGTTCAAAAATTTACCTATTTTTGATAAACCCTAAAGACACAGAGGAAGGTTCACTTCATGATCTTCAAGGACTCCAAGGATGTGTCAGATTGAGGGGGAGTCTACATCAAAAAAAAATTATTTTTAACAAGTATTATCTTTGACAATTTATTAGATAATTCTTTTCGATCTGAACCAAATCCTAAAGATTCAGAGGAAGAGTACTTGTGGTCAACAAGCTTCCCAGGACTGGGTCAAGTTTAGGGGGGGGGTCAAATTAAAAGAATTATTTAATAACATATTTTCATATCTACAAAATCTTGCTGAAAATATAAGTCCTTCAAAATACTATTATTCTATTTTTCAGATTTTTTTGTGGCTTATGAAATTATTTATGAAATAATATTTACTTTGATTGGAGAATTTCTAGGACACTTAGGAAAATGTCCTTGTAGTCAACAAGGTTTCCTAGGATTGTGTCAGTCTGGAAAATAAACCAAGTCGAGTAAATGATTGTGTCTTCAAAAGTTCATACATTTTTTCAAAATGTACTAGGACACTATCTTTTTGGATTATCAAAATTCTATTTAAAAAAATATTTACTTGAGTTTAATGAATTTCCAGGATACTTAGGAAAATATCCATGTAGTCAACAAGATTTCCTAGGATTGTGTCAGACTGAAAAAGAAACCTAGTCAAGTAAAATATTATGTTTTCAAAATGCATAATACCTTTAAAAAAAACATATATTTTTCAAAGTCTAATTTAAAAAAATTATTACATAATATTTGAAAAAGTACTTGCAAAATATGCATAATATTCAGAAATACTTATATTTTCCAAAATTTCAAATAGTTTTCAAAAATGCATCATATCTTTCAAAGTTACTTATATTTTTCAAAATTGCAAATATTTTTCAAAAATGCATCATATCGTTCAAAATTACTTATATTTTTCAAAAGTACTAGTTTTTTTTTTCAAAAAGTGCAATATATCTTTCAAAATACAAAGTTTTCTCAAAATGCCTTCAAAAATTACTTAGTTTTATACTATGCCTTCAAAAATTACACTAAGAACTTTCAAAAAGAACCAAAGGTTCCCATTGTTGGTGCAAGTATTTTTGTTTTTTTTTATGTATGACAAAGGGGGAGAGATACACCTTAAGTTAGAAACCTTAAGTTAGAAATTTTTTTCTTTTCTCTTTCCAAAGGATCAAAAAATCAAAATGCTTTTCAAAAAGGGGCGAGAGTGAAAGTTAGATTTTTTTTTTCCTATTTTTTCCTAGAGGATCAAAAATGGATTTTCAAAAATTAGATCAGTTTTTTCATTTGATCCCAAGAGTTGTATGTTAGCCCTCTAAACCAATCTAACGTAAGTTTTGTCAAACATCAAAAAGGGGGAGATTGTTGGTGCAAGTTGCATCAATGATGTTCTCCTCTATGTGTTTTAATGTTTGACAATTTACTTAAGTCAGTGATACATTGAACAGACAAAGGGGAGTTAAGAGAGAAGTAACAAAGTGGAATAAAGTCCTAGTTAAACTAGGCACTAAGACCTGGTGAGTGAAGCTGGGCAGCGAAGACCTTCTTGGAAGGTGGGCACTAAGTCCTAGTCGAGGGCTGGGCAAGAAGACCTGGCCGAGGGTTGGGCACCGAAGTCCTGGTCGAGGACTGGGCAAGAAGACCTAGTCGAGGGTTGGGCATCGAAGTCCTGGACTTAGGGTTTGTGCACGAAGTCTTGGTCCGAGGGATTGAGCAACTTAGCTGAGCGATGACTAAGGACAGAAGTAGAGAGAGGTCGGGGTTCGGACGTCTCGAGATCTGGGACTATCGGAGGCTAAGCAAAAGTCCACCCAAAGGACTGGGGTGGCAACCGTCTCCTGAGAGGAGTAGGTGAAAGGCGCATTCTCGGGGGTGAGAACTTGTGTCGGTTCGACCTAGGGTTTCGGGGAGACCCAAAGTCAGAATCAAGACAGCTACGGCTGAAAAAATAACTAACCAACATTCTTGCCTTGTTTGTTGTGGAACTAACCTTGAATGCAGGAACCAAAGGAATGTGTTTCTGTAGCTCAGAACGCCCCAAAGGAGAGGGGCAGCAACTGGGCTAGGTGCCCGGGAGGTCCCAAGCACCCAAGGTCAAAGCCAGACGAACAGCTAAGCAAGAATCGCTTAGGAAGCTTATTGGGATAGGCACCCTCAAGGTCCCGGGCGCCCTGATGGTCCCTGGTGCCCTGGATGTCTCGGGTGCCCTGGGTTCAAGCCAATCAGTGATCCAAGCAAAATCAGCCACGAAGCCAGCAGGCCAAGTCAACCGGGGTGCCCCCAGTGTCCCGGGAGGCCCCGTCAGCTCCGCGATCGATTTTGGAGGGATAAGCGTTGACCGAGCTTTGGATGAGGTATCTCGGATCCGAAGGTAAGTGTCAGGCGCCCCCAACGTCCAGGGCGCCCCCAGGAGCACTATAAAAGGGGCTCGACCCCAAGGCTTCAAAATATAACTGCTGTGTGCTATTCTGATCATTCTGACTGATGATAACGCGCTAAAGACGAGGCTCTATGACCGTAAGGCTCCAGGAGGAAGTGCATGGCACTTCGGAGGTCCAAATCGGCCGAGCTTCAGATTTGGTTTTGTTCGGTTTGCTTTTATTTAATTTCGCAGTTAATTTTCAATATTCTTGCTTATAATTGTCAACTATATGATGGGTTTTCTCCGCCTCCAGAAATTTCAGAAAGGAGACCAGTAGTGGACTCACGCCGAGTACATAGGCCTTGGACGTACTGACCCAGGGGGTCGGGAACCAAGTTAATAAATTCCGTGAGTAATCTGTGTTTTGTTGTGTTCTTTATTTTTCAGTTTTTCGCTGTGCTACTAACGCTCTAATTGTAGAACGATCGAACGTTTACGAAGTTTTCGAAGATTTTTCAACGGTCGATATTCACCCCCCCTATATCGACGACACCGGTCCTACAGGATATACTTGACCTTATTAGAGGAGCTTCCCTAACTACTATCATCTCACCTCCTCCCAAAACTATATTGTTCAAATTTCAACTTCATCATTTGTCCTTAATCTAACCAATCATAAGTCTAAGCATGGTAAGATTGCAAAAAGGAAACATAACAAGCAAGCAAGCAAGTGAATTTAAAACAATTATCTAGTTATGAATATAGTTTTTATACTAGCTCCCCCTAGACTGAAGCCTCAATAAGGACTAGGCAAGATGTGAATCTTGTCCTTGGAGATCCAATATTGGTTTAGTCCAGGCGGTTTATTTAAACACAGCTAGGCGACCCATGCTTGGACTTGGGTTCTAGATTGGTTCAATACAGAGTAATATGCTCGTTGTCTTGACTTAGATCGATAGCCTAATCCGGATCAGTAAAAACGGGCATCTGCTTTCCAAGGAGCATGTCAAGACCCTTGGAACCCGAAGTGAACCGTTCTAAGGCTACTCTGAGCTCCTTGACTTGAGTTTTCAAGGAAGAATTCTCTTCCTCTAGCGTTTGGACTTGAGTTGAGTTTCCTTCTTGACTTTGCTCGGTCAAGGATCTTGAGTCGGCTTCCTCTTTCAGGCGTTTTACTTCCTGTCGGAGGGACTCAACCCGGATTTTGGATTATGCTAAGTTGTGAGATAAATAAGAGATTAATTTAGACAGTTCATAATCCAATTAACCTCTTATAGTGATTTTCCCGTTCTGCGAGATTGTTAGTCTTCCGTCGACTGGTTCTGATTCCGATCCGGAGTCGACGTTTTTTGAGGCGGTTAGGACGAGGAGATTCATGTGCAGGACTTCTTCTTCTTCTTCTTCGGATGAGGATTCATCCCAGGTGGCTTGGAGAGCTTTCTTTCTTCGCGCCTTCTTCGTTTCCTTCAGATTGGGGCACTCTGACTTGAAGTGCCCCTTTTTATTGCATTCGTAGTAGGTAACGTTGGTCTTGCTCTTCGAGCTTGTTGAAGGTTCTGCTAGGTCTTCCTTTCTTCGGCTCGATTTCTTCTTGCTCATTTGGTACTTTAGTTCCTTGTAGTAATCCCGAGCTAGCCGATCCAACTTGGGTCCTCTATGGTCCTCTATAGTTTGAATAGTGCACTTTGACTGCCCGTCTGTCTACGGATGACAAGTTGTACTAATATGTATCTCGGTGCCCATAGCCCGCTGTAGACACTACCAAAAATGTGAGGTGAAGTGTGGATCTCAATCTGATATAATACTCATTGGAATACCATGTAATCAAGCAATCTCCCGACAGTATAACTCAGCTAATCTGTTTAGGGAGTCCGTCCTCCGAATGGCCAAGAAATGTGGAGATTTGATTAATCAATAAATGATCACCAAAATCGCATCGTGTCCTCGCTGAGTCCTCGATAATCCTACCATAAAATCCATGGCAATGTGCTCCCATTTTAACTTAGGAATGGGGATCCTTTGAAGTAGTCCAGCAGATCTCTGGTGTTCAGCCTTAATAGGTGCTAACACCAATATCTACTTCAGCCCCTGAAAGCTGGTCGTGCAGGCCTCCATCCAAGTGAACTTCAGGCCCTTCCTAGTGAGGTGTGTCAGTAGCATAGCGATACTGGAGAAACCCTCTACAAATCGTCTATAATAACCGACCAAACCCAAGAAGCAGTGAACTTCATTAACTAACTTCGGCTGCTCCCAACTGGTAACAGCCTCGATCTGCTAGGGATCTACTAAGATGCATCTGCTAGAAATCACATGTCCCATAAAAACCGACTGATGATAAACA
The DNA here is from genome assembly GCA_024364735.1 of Boesenbergia rotunda. Lineage (NCBI taxonomy): Eukaryota > Viridiplantae > Streptophyta > Magnoliopsida > Zingiberales > Zingiberaceae > Boesenbergia > Boesenbergia rotunda. The sequence continues at coordinate 14,929 of JAGFNQ010003943.1, forward strand.
AAAGACACATTTGCTAAACATCGCATATAGGCACTCTCGTTTGAGAGTCCCCAATACGATGCGAAGGTGTTGTGCATGTTCCTCCTTGGAATGAGAGTAGACTAAGATATCATCGATGAATACAATTGGGGCAATATATGGTCCGGAGTGATCATGTGTTTTGATGTTTGGGCAAAGGGTTTAAGTTAGGTTCACCCTTATATTTGATATGTGTATGTGAGTGTGCAGGTCTTGTAGGATACACACGGACATAGCTGGATGACTTTGGGACCAGTGAAGGATGGCATGGGAGACAAGGTGTGGGCTTGCATGCATCCGAGGGACCATGGACAAAGCAGGGACGATGCGGGGAAAAATATTAATAAAAGAAAAAGATCGAGTTGTGTAGCACCAACCTTGATTAACGAGAAAATTCTAGCGAAAAAATTATAAATCCAAAAAAAAATTCTTAAACTAGTGGTTGCACCAAGTTTGAGTTACCCGCTCTGATACCACTTATTGGATCAGAGTAAATCGATAGAGGGGGGTGAATATCGATCGGAAAATTTTCGGACAATTAAGAGAAATTACGTAGCGGAAAGAGTAAAATAAAGTCGCTAACATGGTTTGTTTTACATGGTTCGGAGTCGCGGTCGACTCCTACTCCAAGGCCCACGGTCCTTGACCGTTTACGATGGGTAATTCTATATTCGAAGAATGTTTACAATTTGGAGTACAACTATAGAATTAAAAAAAGGAGTTTCAACACTTAAGAAATTTAAGCTTTTACCGACGACCGGAGTGTTGGTGCAGTATGCACCCAAGTCAAACCTGTGTTTTGATATTGGCAAAAAGGTTCAAAAGTTAAGGGTTAATGGTTGTCTAACGAGTTTCTTGAGTGTACAGGAAAAGCCCTAGTGAAGGAATGCTAGGCACTGGCGAAGGACTGCCAGACAGGACAAGCCCTAGCGAAGGAATGCTAGGCACTGGCGAAGGACTGCCAGACAGGACAAGCCCTAGCGAAGGAATGCTAGGCACTGGCGAAGGGCTGCCAGAAGAAAAAACCTAGCGAAGGGCTGCTAGGCACCAAGCGAAGGGAAGCTTGGTAACTCAAGACCTGGCGAAGGACTGCTGGGCAAAAGTCCAACTGGAGGATCCGGTTGGCACCAGGTAAAACTCTCCCGAGAGGAGTAGGTGAGGACGCGTTCCCCTCGAGGGAACATTAGGCGTCGGTTCGACCTAGGGCTCCATTTTGGAGATCCAAAGTCAGAACCAAGACAGCTAAGGCTGTTTTAACTAACTTATTATTTGCTGTTTTGGACTAACCCTGGATGCAGGACCGAAGGACTGTGTTTCTGCAGCTCAGAGAGCCTCAAAGGAGTGAGGCCGTAGCTGAGTAGGGCGCCCCGGATGTGTCGGGCGCCCCAGAGTCAACCCAAAGTCAGCAGAGAGGTAAACGCCCCGACAGCAGCGCAATTGGGGGCGCCCCGCGTGTGTCGGGCGCCCCGCATGTCGGGCGCCCCGCGTGTCTCGGGCGCCCACTGTGCCACGCCACTGGCAGCTGCAGCTCACCCTCGCGAAACCAAATGGATGATGCTTTTACCGGTCAACCGGGCGCCCCGCGCGCGTCGGGCGCCCCAGTCAACTGTTATCCCGAAGTCGAAGCGATCAGTCACGACCGAGAGCATGCCGGATCAGAAGCCACGTGGGGGGCGACCCGAGCATCCCGGGCGCCCCCAGCCCTATATAAAGGGCCCTCGACCCCAGGTTTAAATCATCAATTCTATTGAACGCAATCACGCTCTTCTGCTCCCGCGCTCTGCTCCAGAACCCTCCAGACTCGAGATACAAGCGCCGGCGACGTCCAACTGCTCTGGAACTTCGATTTACACCGGACGTCGGTAACAAAGAAAAGCTGTCTTTTTCCTTACTGCAATTTACTGTAATCAATCTTTGTAAAATTGTTTTGCGCGATTATAGTATTGCCCATAGTAAACGGTCAACGACCGTGGGCCTTGGAGTAGGAGTCGACCCAGGCTCCGAACCAAGTAAAAATCTTGGTGTTCGCATTGTCCGATTTTGATTATTCCGCTACGCAATTGCTCTTTACGAAATCCGAACGAATTGCGACATTCACCCCCCCCTCTCTCGCATTTCTCGATCCAACAAGTGGTATCAGAGCGGGGAAGTCAAATTTGGTGCAACCACCAGTTTGAATATTTTTTGGATTTTTTTTTTCTCTCGTTTTTTTTAAAATAAAAAAAAAAATCTTCGTTCGAGTTTTTATCTCAAGGTTGGTGCAACACCCCTTGAAATCTGTGTTTGATTATTTCTTCCCACACTACTAATCCAAGACCAAGTCTTGGAAATATTTTTGTTGTTTACTTTTATTTCAGTAACAAATGTCTATCCAAGAAGGATTTAGCACCGCCAGACCTCCACTTTTCAGTGGAGAAGACTTTCCCTACTGGAAAAGTCGAATGGAGGTCCACCTGAAAACTCAGGTGGAAATGTGGATAATCATCCAGTCTGGACTGATGATTCCCACCAATGCTGAAGGTGTACCACAAGACTACTCAGAATGGGACACTGCCCTTAAACGAAAGATTGAAGCTGACGCCAAAGCAACCCAGACTCTACAATGTGGACTAACGAAAGAAGAACTGAACCGCGTAGGACCCTTCAAAAGTGGCAAAGGAACTATGGGCTAAATTGATTGAACTCCACGAAGGAACTTCAGATACAAGGATCAGCAAACGAGACTTGCTACTGAACAAGCTCTTCACTATCAAAATGGCAGATAACGAGACAGCAGCCCAGCTCCACGCCAGAATCCAGGAGCTGATGAATGGTCTTCACGCAATAGGTCACCAGGTTCAAAACCGTGATCTGATAAGGTACGCCCTAAACGCATTCCCTAGGACCACCTTGTGGGCATCTATGGTAGATGCATACAAGGTCTCTAGGGATCTTTCAAAAATTAAGCTAGATGAGTTATTTTCTGAACTTGAGCTGCATGAACAGACTAACTCCAATTTGGTCAAGAAAAGTATAGCCTTTTTTGCAGGGAAAACAGGGAAAATGACCAAGAAGAAAATTCAAGTTGAACCTGAATCTACCTCAGATTCAGAAATAGAAGATCAAGAGAAGATCATCAGAACTGGTCCGGGCTAGCTCGAAGCTACTACAAAAAGTTGAAGAACCAAACTAACACACGGAGAACAAGCCGAAGAAAGGACGGACAAGATGAACCGGCAACTGACAAACAAAAGCCCAACGTAACCTGCTACGAATGCAAGAAGAAGGGCCACTACAAGACTGAATGTCCAAATCTAAAGGAGTCCAAAAAGAACAGAAAGAAGAAGGCACTCCAAGCAACCTGGGACGAGTCTTCCTCAGAAGAAGAAGAAGAAGCACCTCAGTCCAATCTTCTAGCTCTGACCGCTTCGGATCAAATCGAGACTGACTCAGACTCGGAACGGGACGACGGCAAGCTGACATTCTCCGAAGACGGCGAAATAAAGGTAACGGGTTTTTCAAAATCGCAATTAAATTCTCTTATTTCCTATCTATCCCGAGATTTGGCGAAAGCCAAACTCCGAATCGAGTCCCTCCGACAGGAAGTAAAATCCTGAAAGAGGGAGCTGATTCTAATTCCTTAACTGAGAAAATTCAGGAAGAAACCCCTGATCAAGTGAGAAACTTGAATCAGAGAATTTCTCTTGAAAACTCAAGTCAAGGATTTAAGAACAGCTTTAGAACGATTCACTTCTGGTTCCAAGAATCTTGATATGATTCTGGGAAAACAGAAGTCTGTTCTAAACCGATCCGGACTTGGCTAT
>JAGFNQ010003943.1:34130-67099 GCA_024364735.1 Boesenbergia rotunda
GAATCGTGAGTGATCATCGATAAAGGTAATGAAGTAGCTATAGCCTCCTTGTGCAAGAGTTGACATTGGTCCACATACATCAGTATGTATAAGACCAAACAATTCTCCCACTGGATTACCTTTTCCAGAAAAGGGTAATTTGGCCATCTTGCCTTTTAAGCATGATTCGCATGTATCAAATGAACCGGGTTCAAATGATTCCAGAATTCCCAATCGGTGTAATTTGGTAATGTGTTTCTTACTTATATGGCCAAGACGACAATGCCACGTGTAGTAGTCTATTTGATTATCTATTCAAGCACGTTTGTTGCTAACTTCGATATTGAAAACGTCACCGGATAAATCTAACGTGTAGATACCATTGCACAAAGTTCCAGTCCCATAAAGAACGCCATTTAAAGTTATGTAACAACAATTGTTACTAAAAGTTAAATGATGACCCTTTTCATTCAAACATGAAATAGATACAATGTTCTTTATTAATCAAGGAACAAAATAACAATTATCTAATTCTAAGACACGTCCAGTAGGTAGCTTTAGCAAATATGTTCCGATGGCAACAGCAGCAATCTTTGCTCCATTTCCAACTCGCAGATTCACTTCTCCCTTAACGAGACTTCTTCTATTCCTTAGCCCCTGTATGTCATTACATATATGTGAGCTACACCCAGTATCAAGTACCCAGGTGGTTGAGGAAATAGAGTGACATTCAATAACGAAGATACCTGAAGAGGATGGGGCATCGGATACCTTCTTCTTCAAGGACTCAAGATAAACCTTGCAGTTTCTTCGCCAGTGACCCTCCTTGCCACAGTGATGGCAAGTGCCTTTTGGTGTCTTTTCAGTCTTTTTGGCCTTTTTCTTCTTTCCCTTATTCTGTTCTTTGGTCTTCCTCTTAGAACCTTTCTTCGAGGAACCAACTAACAGTACCGTCTTTTGATCCTACTTCACAGAAGGCTCTATAGTCTTTAGCAGGTTGAGCAACTCAGGAATGGTAGTCTCCAGCTTGTTCATCCGATAGTTCATCACAAATTGTGAATAACTTTCGGGCAAACAATGCAGAATTAAGTCAATACTTAGTTCATGATCCATTACAAAACCGTGTGTTCAGTCGCTCAATATACCCCAACATCTTCAACCCAAATTGTGAAACAGAAGTGCCTTCCTGCATCTTAGAGGTGAAGAGGAGTCTGGAGACCTCGAACCTTTCGGATCTTGCCTGCTCGTCAAACAACTCATGAAGATGGAAGATGATGGTATAAGCATCTATATGCTCATGCTGCTTTTGCAGCTCAGGTACCATAGCAGCTAGCATGATGCAACTCGCAAGTTCAGAATCGGTCACATGTTTCTGATAGGCCACTAACTGGTCTGGAGTTGCATTTTCTGGAGGACGATTGGGAAGTTGATCTTCAAGGACATAAGCAAGCTTCTCTGTCTTGAGGACTATCCTCAGGTTTCGAAGCCAGTCCATGAAGTTTGGCCCAGTCAGTTTATTGGTGTCCAAAATGGAACGCAAATTCAGAGAAGACATGATCGAGTGATTATCCTAGAAATACAAATTGAGCTTATGTGAGAAGAATGATAAAGAATGCATCAACATACAATAATTAAATCCTATTTATTTATCAAATTGAATAACCCTTTTTGTCAATTCAGGAGACCGTAGGAACATCTCTGATATCCAACCATAGATAAGAACAACCATGGCTGTGGCCATCATGTTATTCTTAGCTATGAAGGTAGGTAATTATACCGATTACATATCACATATATGTAACTATCACTTTATGCTATCAACTAATTGAATGTTTGCATAAAACATTGGGTTGTTAACTCATTAACAAGTATGCAACAATATACATAGCACCCAACTGCACATCTCTTTACATCGACCTTGGCTGTGGCACAACAAATTGATGCTCCAAGCTTATTGCTGACCCATTAATAAGAAATAGTTTTAATATGGTTGGAGCTCATTCAACCGTTTAGTCAGGCTTGGATGTGTCCAACAACCAAAACTAAGGATTGACCTCTGACTCCAACTATATTAATCATAAACTAATTCCATGGTTTGAACATGTTGAGGTTCAAGCCGGGCATGGATGTGTCCATCAACCCAAATGAGAAACAAAACTTCGGTTCTAACCATATTAATGGAAGGTGTTGGCCTTAATATTTTGTAAGGGGTTTTGGGTCTCATCCTTTCTTTTCTAAGCACATTCATGACTAACGATTTCCTTAATAAAGTATGTATGTGACTTAATTTATCATGTCTCATTAATTGTATTAGGAACCGGATTTCCTAATTCTAATTTCATACTTTATTCAAGGAATTATTTTGGGAAACAATTTCCTAAATTGTCATAATCAATTTCGGAAATAATATGTTTAAGACTTTGATTTCACTAAATCAAATCTTATTAAATTATGAGACAGATTTCCTTAATTCAACTACATATTATTTTCATAAAAATCTTATTTAAGAAAACTCGATAGGAAACTATTTTCCTAATTAATTTTGGAGACAACAATATGTAAGAGCATCACCTCTTAAATCAAATAAGGAAATTATCGTTTGAGAATCACCTCAAAATTTCCAAGATTTGATTACATATTTTATTTATGGATTTATTAATTTCAACAAATTATTTTCTATGGGTGGCTCTCCGAGGCTCAGATACCAAAAAAAAAGGAATTTGTTGTAAATCTAATTTGGTCCGCTCCCCGAGGCGTAACCAAATTAAACATGACAATTTTATTCAAAATAGGAAATTAAATTACAACAACTAACTTTAAATTGGACGGCTCCCCGAGGCTCAATCTAAAATAAAGAATTTCGTTAATAATTTAAAACCAATTCGAATTTAATTGTCAATTAATAATCCATAAATTTGTCTAGACTTTCTTGAAGGAAAGTGTACAAAATTGCGAGATTTCATAATAGGTTTTCAGAATAAGTGTAAGTTTCTGGTACAAAGAAAACTTACATATTTCTAAAATTGGATAATTTCCAAAATTGGAAAATTTCCAAAATAGGAAATTTCTAAAATTGGAAAGTTTCCAAAAATGGGAAGTTTTTACAATTATCATAAAATTTCAGAAACTAGGATATTTCAAAAGTTTGTGAAATTTCATGAGGATTTCCAAACTTTGAAATTCCTAAATCTAAAATTTATCATAATTGGAAAGTTTCCATAATTGGAAAATTTTCCAAAATTGAGATCATGATAATGTTTTCCGCAAAACAATTATATGATTATGTTGAACACTAACCGGCTCTGATACCACTGTTGGGACCGGGTGCATGTTGACATGGATACGGGTTCGTAATTTTAAAATTTAATTACGTGCAGCGGAAGATTTAGCATAAATAATTTCTCAAATTATTTTAACCACGTATCTAGCATGCAACCTTACGTTGTGGAGACATGATCATACATTTAAAATTTTGCAGAAAGTAAACTAATTTACTTGATACCTCGCGTAACTCATAGAAAGGGACGAGATCCAACCGTAGCGTCCCTTGGAAGCTCCGCCTCTATTCGCGTCCCCGCCGAGTTTTCTTCGGGATGACTTCGCAAAGCCACGAGTTTCGTGCCGACAAGAACTACTAGATTCTCCAAAGGCACGGCTAGAATATCAAGAGAGAGAGATGGAAAGACTAACCACCAAACGGAATCAAGATTCCGGGAGGAAGGAAGGAGTCGCGACCCGCTTCTTCTTCTTCTTCGGCGCCTTCTTGGTGGAGTTAGCTCACGGCAACCCTAGGGGAGCTCTCTAGGGCCGGCGCCCACTTGGGGAGGGAGAGGGAGAGAAGGAGAGGAAAAGAGGCTAGGCAAGAATCCTTGATCTCTTGAATTAATTTCCAAGCCTTGCCTTTGCACCTTTATATAGTAGCCTCTTTATCGCCAAGTCTCCTTTTAACGGAATAAATTGTTCATAAGAAATATATCTTATAAATTTTTCTCTGAATTATTCCGTTATGCCATGTTTTTATTATAACTTAATTTATAATAAAAACAAGCATGTCTCCCCTTTTATTATGGAATAAAATTTTACAAGAAATTTATTATATAAATTTTTCTTATCATGGAAAAATCAATTCATAATTGATTTTATAAAATAAAATAAACCAATCCATGGTTCATTTTAATTTCCATAAAAAGAATAAGTTTCTATAAATTTCTTTATATAAATTTCTTTATATAAATTTCTTTATCCATAATTTTATAAAACAAATCACGCTCGATTTATTTTATAATTTAAACCAAACAATTTGGTTTTCCCTCTTTATTGTGGCCGGCCAAACCAAAGAGGGTGGGCACCCTCTTTGGCCGGCCAAACCAAGCCGTCTTCATGCGAATTAAACTCATTTAATTCGCCCAATAAGCCTTCAATTGTAACGACCCAGAAAATTTTCTTAATATTTCGTTAAATATTGAGCATGACTGGATAATTTTCCGAGGGACCTAGAAATATTAATACGAATTTTAGCCTAGAAATCCATATTTTTTTCCATTTAAATTGGGAAATAGGCACTAATGGGCCTTATATGGGCTTTCTAGTACCATAATTATTGCTGAATTTTAGGTAAAAATTTATAGAAATATAAAGGGGTTTTAATGAGAAATATTAACATAATTATGGGGGAATTTTTAAGGGATTTTCGAAATAATAGAAAAATAAAATAAAAATAAAATGGAAAAAAATTAGTGCATGCACCAAGGATTGAACCTTGGACCTCTTGTACAACCATGCATGCTCTAACCAATTCACCTAGCAAGGGAGTGCTATGAGGAAATGAAGTGGATTATGGTTAAGGCCTAGGGAAAATGAAGAGTCACCAAGGGAAGAGACACCATGACTCTTCATTTACCCTCCTTAATGTGTTATAAAGAGGGGGAAAGGGGGTTACTTTCTTCCTTCCATCAAGTCTACCTTTCTTCTTCCTCCTCCCTCACTCTAGCCGAAACCCCAAGAGGGGATTCACCCTTGGAAAAGGTTCACCTAAGGTTCCATCTCCAAGATCCAAGGCTTTTACAAGGGTACAAAGGCTAGGAGTGGTCAAGAGGCAACAAGATCTTCATCCTTCTCCCAAATCTAAGGTCTATAATCAAGATCAACCAAGGTAAAACTCCCTCACCTATGGTATAATAGCTCTCCTTGAAGTTTGTCATGATAAGAAAGTCTTGTATGAGATTTTATGTTGGAAAAAAAAAGAAAAGAGCCATGAACCCTAATCCTAGGTTTCGGCCACTAGGGTTTTTGGGCCTAAGATGATGTTAAAAATCTTACTCATGCTTTCTAATATTTTTCCATAATGAATATAGGTTAAAATAAGATTTGGAGAAATTTTGGGGTACCCTAGTATTCCCTAGGGTTTCGGCCAACACCATGAACCCATGGGTAGGGTTGGATCTAAACCTTCAAGTATGTATTTTGTGTATTATCATGATATAAGGGAGATTGAGGGTGACTTATGTGAATTTTCACAAGGCTTTGTGACCCTATAACTTTCGGCCAAGAAGGGTTTTAGGGCAAAGAGTTAGGGCTTACCTCAAGTAAGGGTCCTAATGGCTCCTATGGTATGGTATGGAAGGCGTTAGATGTTTAATTGGAAATTCTATGAATTTATGCATACACCCATGGCCCCTCATATGTTTCGGCCAACCCTAGAAAATAGGGCTTGGAGTTAGGGTGAACCCTAATCATGAGCCTCAATGGCTTCTTATAGCCCTATAGGTAACGTATGGTTGTTACTTTTCCTTATGCTACCTTACATGTAATTGAATGATGGAACTCCTCCCTTATAGGTTTTGGCCAAGCAAGATAAATAGGGTTTGGGAGGAGTTAGGGTTTGAAGAATGATGGTTTATGGGTTATTATGAAGTATATATAAAGGTTCAAGCATGTGGTAGAAATTAAGTTACCTATAACCCTAACCTTAAGCACCATGTTTCATGTTTGTATGTTTATGATTGGATGTCATGCTTTAGGGTTTATTTATGAATGTCTTATGTTCTATGCCATGCACTTGGATAGTAGGTAGCGTGTTTATGGAAGTCCTACCTATGCATGCTTAAGATAGATACCATGCTTATGTATGAAATGCAGTGCTTATCCTATGTATCATGATGATGCATGCCACGGTTTATGAATGAAGATGCATGTCATGTTTTATGAATAAAGATGCATACCATGTTTTATGATTAAAGATGCATGCCATGTTTTATGAATGAAGATGCATGCCATGTTTTATGAATAAAGATGCATGCCATGTTTTATGAATGAAGATGCATGCCATGTTTTATGAAAGAAGGTGCATGCCATGTTTATGAATGAAGATAACACTCATGCCTTCAATGCATCATGATGCTATGCATTAAGTATGAACAATGAAAGGACAAGCATGTTCTAAGTCATGCTTCATGTAACAAGGATATGCTATGTTTAAATATGCCATGAATGTCTTATGAATGATGAAGCATGTAAAGTATTTTACTTTATGAATAGGCTTGTACCGGACCGAAGTATGGGTCCAAGGGATGGGCACCTTAAGAACGCCCTGGTTCTGGACTACCGACTATGCTGTCCACGGTTCTGGCACTATCGAAGCTGTGCAATAGGGATGAGCACCTTAAGAATGCCTCGGTTCTGGGACTACCGACTATGCTGTCCTTACCCTAGTAGGTCGAGGCTAGCTACCTCGTATTTACTTAGGGATGCACGCACATGATGTATGTATGTGGTACAAGCCGGGGACCCCAATGATGTGATGATTATGTTTAAGTATTTAAAAGTATGATTTTAAAAGTTAAGCATCCTTATGTATATGCATTTGACTCATGCATTCATTCATGCTGTGCATTATGCCATGATAGTAATGTCTTGTGCTTAGGTTTCATGTCAAGAAATATGCATGATAGTAAACGATTTATGCTTATGGTTATGTTAAGGAGATGCCCATATGATATGATAGGAAGCATGCCTATGTTTATGCCATGTATCATGCCATGTTAGGAATGTTTACTTATGTTTATGTTTATGCCATGTATCATGCCATGTTAGGAATGTTTACTTATGTTTATGTTTATGCCATGTATCATGCCATGTTAAGAATGTTTACTTATGTTTATGTTTATGCCATGTATCAGGCCATGTTAAGAATGTTTACTTATGTTTATGTTTATGCCATGTACCATTCCATGCTAAGAATGCTTACTTATGTCTATGTTCATGCCATGTTAAGTGAAATCTTATGTCCATGTACCATGTAAGAACTAGGTCATGCTAAATGATTTTAGATACTTATGTTCTATGTAGAGCACCAAGTTATGTTAATGTTTCATGTGCTCATGATTAAGTGATGAATGGTTTTAGTGAGTAGGAAAGAGTCTTACTAAGCCTGTGTGCTTATAGTCTTATTTTCCTTATACCGCAGATCACGCAAGGGGATAATAAGGAAGCAGCAGGAGGGCAAGAATACATGTGTGTGGTAGTGACTTGGCCAAGAAAACAATATGTTTACTCGTCTTATGCTAGAACTTTACCTTTGCTACTTATGTGCTTGAATGATGACTTATGCGACTCTATGACATGACGTTAAGTATGACATGATATGATGCTAAGTATGAAGTCAATATGCCAAGTTCCCATGTCATTATGTTAGGAATGGTAGTAGGTGCATGTATGTGTAAGATTAAAGTTATTCCGCTGCCTTATGATGTCTACCTGCCCTACTCATGTTAACGTAACGCCACTTTATGAAAAAAAAGCGGGCGTTAAAAGACTTAGCCATTTTAAGCTTCCGATGCATCTCTGAAAATTCAGATTCGACTTATCTCTCTTGATCGAAAAATCCAATTTTCAACTCATTTTAAATCCCTCGGATTACTCGTAGTGCGTGTGACTAAATATGCTTTCGATTTATGTTGGCCGTCTATAATTCATCAATTATAGAACGATCATGAGTGGCACCTAGTAGTACATCATGATCCCCAATTAATCGAAAGATCAACAGTTGACCTCAGAAATTATTCTGAAAACCTTCAGCAGCTCTAATGAATTGTGCCTCACTCCCTTCACCATCTTATACCCACTTGGTTCAGGACACGGTCTATGTGTGTCAGTCCCCACTAGGCTGACTACGTCACACCTAGCCCAAGTAATGTCTTTCTCATCCAACGGATTCTAGTTACTCTCATGTTTCTGAGAGATTCATAGTCGGAACATGTGATCCTCTGGCCAGAGGCTTCGAGTAACAATCCGACGATAGGCCTTGGGTATACATCTCCTCGCAAGGAGTGGTGAATCCTTTGTAGGCTGTTCAAACATCTTCGGGCACTTCGGCTTATACCCAATCATCCTGGGTCCACACCTCCTTGGAGATGCTTGCTTAAGATGTCAAAGTATAAGTCTTTATGACCAAGATGACTTGAACACCGCAAGTCAAAGGAACAACGAACTTAAGCTGCAGTAAGAACTACATTGACATATCTATATGTAGATTATCATATGAAGTTTTACAGCTAGTCACTCCAATGAACTAGTTCCCTTAACTAGCATTCATGTTTATCTCCGGACATCCCAATGTCACCAGCCAGTGAGAATCAGCTGATTAGAGAATAACCCATGCTAGTCTCAACAGAATTGATAGTGTCTGTATCTATCAATTCATCGACTAGGGACAATTTCAATACTTCACATTTGTACATGCTGAGATAATCACTAGTTGTGAATTCATCACAAATTCTCTCATGCTGTGAATTGTATTGCGGACATTCAGTAAATGAGTTTAAGATCCCAATTAAATACACAAACATGTATACTCAAATAGTGAATTTTCATTTATTAAAATAAATGTTTATAATCATAAGGCGATTGCCTTAGGACACTTCTCTCATATTACTAACACTCGGGAGATCTGGTCGGGAAATCTGGTCGGGAGCCTAAGTTGGGAACTTGGGAGATCTGATCAGGAAATTTGATCAAGAGCCCATGTTGGGAACTCGGGAGATCTGATCGGGAGCTTGAGTTGGGAACTCGGGGACTAGTTCGGGAGCTCGGGATAGAAGCTCGGGAGACTCGGGTCGGGATCTCGGGTCAGGAGCTCAGGGACTTGGTCGGGAGCTCGGCACTTGGCAGACTGGGTCGGTGCTCGACAGATTGGGTCAGGAGCTCGGCAGACTGGGTCGGGAGCTCGGCGACTTGCTCGGCAGACTTGGTCGGGAGACCTGGTCAGAAGCCCGAGAGGCCCGGTCGGAATTACAGGAGAAATTCATTAAAGTGTTTAATGAAGGAAAGAGAAAAGTCTCTCTTCATTGGATGATGATAAGGTGAAGAGTCACATGAAAAGATGTGCTCTTTATTGGCTTTAATGAAGGGAAGTTAAAGAGACAAAAGACTCTTCATATTCATGGGATGAGTATAAAAGAGAGTCTAGTCATTTTGAATGACAAGTGAGAGTTTTCCCTTCTTCCCTTCCTCTCTTCTTCCTCTTCTCCCTCTTGGCCGAAACCCTTGTGGGTTCTTGGTTGTCTTGTGAACTACCTCAAGTTGCTAGCACAACTAAGGTAGTTCTTCCCGAAGTTGAGAGTTCGTGTGCGTGTGGATACGAATAGAGGCACGGACACTTGAACGTGCAAGAGATCCGGCGCATCTTGGACGAGCGAGATAAGCGAAAGGGCACACTCCAAAGGTATACACTGTAGATAGTTCTATTAGATAGATGAACTTCGTACGAGTTTTTTCTTTCGCATGGATCGCTCGAGGGATCTTGTTTCCGCTGCATTTTGTGTTTTGGTGCCGGGAGATCCCAACAGTGGTATCAGAGTCACTTACGAAAGATCGTACAAAGTTTTATGCATTTTATATGTGATATAGAAGTAGGACATGATTTATTATGAGTTGCATATAACTGTATGATATAGAAGTCGGGCTCCTGACCTCCCACTCGGGAAGACAGGCCCCTGTGGTAATACCGAGGCGAAGCCTCCCGGGGCCACTCGAGAAGACAGACGCTCAGGTCGTCCCGGGAAAGGAAGCCCCGAGACCGTCTCGGGAAAGGGGAGTCCGAAGATCATACCTTAGCAGTAAGGGTCTCGGATTCATTTGATCAATCAATAGCAGCGACTCATTCACGGGGACAACAAAATTTTGCTCAAGGGGCAAATTTTGTTTTTGCACTCATAATAAAATCAATGTCCTAAATCTATTGTGTATGATTGATGACATGGTGCATGGTTATGGCCTTAACCCCAATGTGATTGGATGTATATGTGTGTGTGCATGTTGTAATGTAATTCATAATACGGCCTGCGTGTCGTGCCTTGTCTCTAATTTTCTTAATTGTAAAATAGATTTAGACTCGAATGTAACTCGAGTTTTCCTAAATTGTAATGTACAAAATGAGGAAGTGGAGTGTCCATTGAAGGATGGAGTTACAAGAAGGATGCCAACCGCACATGATGACCGGAGGATGCTCTTGGAGAAGATGTTATCCCTAGGTTGACCATCGGCCTTCTCATTGGCTTGAGAAGATCGTAGTATACGGGCCATAACCATGTCACGTTTTACTGCTTATATGTTGATATATGCAATGTGTGTGTATATGATGCATGATTAGATGTTTATCTTAATTAAGTCAACTCAATATGCCTACCAAAGTTTGGTACTCATAAACTACCTCGATCATTTGTTGTTGGGTTTACCAAAGCAAAGCAACGTATTTTATCTTGGTAGAGTGCGAGAGGACAATTGTGATGTTCCGCTATCAAACTTTGTGTGAGACTTAATTAAGTCACCTCAATTGGATTGAGAAACTTAGGGGCATATCCCAAAAGTTGGGAAAATTGGGTAAGAGAACAATTATACTAAGTCTTGGGTGATTAGCTAAAGCTAACTCAAGATGATGTGTAATGTGGATCTTGACCCTTTGTTTTCAAGAGTTGCATAAGATGTAATTAGTAAAATGTTACCTACCTAATTGTACCCAGTCTTGGGTGATTAGCCAAAGCTAACTCAAGATGAAGTATAATATGAATCTTGTCCCACATAAATGTAGTCGCTATTTGGTTTGGAGCTAGTAGTGTGGACAAAATGATTTTGCCTACATCCATGACTAGCCCCTACAAAAGCTCTACGATTTAGTGGGAGTATCATTTAATTAAAGGCTTAATTAAATGATCTAGATATGATACTTATTTCTGTAAGTTTTATTGTTGTAGATCACCATGTCGTCTAACACGTCAAATACTCTCTCTCTAAGATCTGTCATTGAGAAGTGTTGATGCAGTCTAACCCTGATTGTTATTTTGGTGTTTGACACCGATTTAAGTTTGATTCAAGTTTGGTTGAATTCGGATTAAGTCCAGGTGAATCGGGAGATCGCACGCTGGCATAGAAAAAGTCCTAGCTTGGAGGGCTAGGTGTGAAAAGTCTTAACTTGGAGGGTTAGGTGTGAAAAAGTCCTAGCTTGGAGGGCTAGGAGTGAAAAGTCCTAGCTTGGAGGGCTAGGTGTGAAAAGTCCTAACTTGGAGGGTTAGGTGGGAAAAAGTCCTAGCTTGGAGGGCTAGGTTGATGAAATCCTGGCTTGGAGGGCCAGGTCCTAGGTTGGAGGGCTAGGTTGATGAAATCCTGGCTTGGAGGGTCAGGTCCTAGCTTGGAGAGCTAGGTTGATGAAATCCTAGCTTAGAGAGATAGGTTGATGAAGTCCTAGCTTGGAGGGCTAGGTTGGATGAAACCCTGGCTTGGAGGGTCAGGTCCTAGCCTGGAGGGATAGGTTGATGAAACCCTGGCTTGGAGGGTCAAGTCCTAGCTTGGAGGGCTAGGTTGATGGAACCCTGGCTTGGAGGGCCAGGTCCTAGCTTGGAGGGCTAGGTTGAAGTCCCGGTGAGAGAAACTGGGCATGGAGTTTTGGTCCAGGGGACCAAGAACGAGTCAGAGAAGGGCTGGAAGCTCATTCTCTTGACTTAGAGTGGAATTTACCTTGGCTGGATCGGTCTGGTGACCAATCAGGAAAGTTGGCACGATCCTCTTGCGTGGATCGGTCTGGTGACCGATCCGGTAATGTCTGATCGATCTGGTGACCGATCAGGGAGCATACAGTAACTTTGTTAGGCTACTGATCGTCTCCTGATCGGGTTGTTGACCGATCAGGGAGAGCTCTGGATCAGTCTGGTGAACGGTCAGGGAGAGGTCAGTGGCCTTGGGAGAAACTGTTGATCGGTTTGCTGGACCGATCAAATGTCGCGGGCACCTCTCTATGATCGATCAGGAAGGAGCCTGATCGGTCAGGGAGTGCTCTGATCGGTCTGGTGACCGATCGGTAAGGTTGGCAAGCGAAAGCTAAAGGTTTGCACTCAGCTGATGGATCGGACTGGTGACCGATCCCCAGTACTTGATCGGTCAGGGTGACCGATCAAAGATGAGCTCGCGATATCACTTTCCTCACTGTGGATCGATCAGGCTGGAGCCTGATCGGATTGAACCCATCCTGATCGGTCTGGTGAACGATCAGGAGTCACACTGATCGGTCCGGTGACCGATCAGTAGCTGACAGCTTTATTTCAAAAGCGGTGTCAGACGTCTAGTTATGTTCCGATTTCGTTCTGATTTTCTTTGCTATCACTGATGTAACTTTGATTTCATTTGCTAAACCTCTGATTAATGTGCAGATGACAGGGATGGATTCAAACACTCAAGGAGGGTCAATGGGAGTCTTTCCTTGGAGCAGGTTTGTTTTTTTCTCCTTCTCAGGTCACAACGGATGGCGTGGGCTTGCAATGGCAGGAAGCTGACGAGCTGACCTGGCCTTGGCTGGAGAGTTCCGTGAGTCCAGAGGTGGTCAGGATAGCTAAGGCTGTTGCAAAGAAGCTGGTGAGCAGCTGGGAGCTGCAAGGCACGCCTGGGACCTGGGATCAGTGAGCAGAGACTTAAGAGCTTGGTGGCTAAGAAGTCTCAACATCAACTTTGATCAGATCAGTTCTTTGGCTATAATACTTGAGTTCTTGCGACAACTTTGATCCATCCCTTGAGCAAGCAACTGTGATTCTTGAGCAACCATCTGATACGAGAGCACTTTGAAGGAACAAGGAGCTTGGCGAGTCCATCAGCAAGAAGACACGAAGAGCAGGGTGTTCTTCCGTGAGATCTGTGCTGGGTGGCGCTCGGTGAGGAGTTCGCTTGTGTTCTTGCTGTGCTCTGTAAGATTACTTCTTGTGTTTCATTGTACTTAATACTTCATTCATCTTGAAACCCTGTGGAGAGGTTACTCCACCGAGAAGGAGGTTGCTTTCTATCCGGATTTTCCGGGGCTTGATCTGCCGACGATCAAGGGATCACCCACCTCACGGGCACGCCAAGGAGTAGGGGCAAGTTAGCTCCGAACCTTGTAAATCCTCTTTGTTAGCGTTTTATGAATGTGCTTAGACTAGGGTTTAGTTTCTGCATTACTCTGCTTTGTATTTGCTTCCGCTGTGTGCTACTAACCCTAAGTGCAGAATCTACCTAAGTGAAAGCGATTTTTGGTGTCTGACTATATTCACCCCCCCTCTCTAGCCATCCAAGCACCAACAAGTGGTATCAGAGCTTAGAGCTCTGTTCAAGCGGCTTAACATCTGAGAGCTATCAACAAGATGGCGATGGGAGAAGGGTTTAGCACCAGCCGACCTCCATTCCTCGACGACACTGATTTTCCATATTGGAGGTCAAGGATGGAGTTTTATTTGAAGACAAACATGAGCATGTGGTTCTTAGTGAAGGAGGGTTTCTCTACTCCAAAGGATATTTAGGGAAAAAATCTTGACTTCTCTATGTGGTCGGCTGAGCAAATCAAAAGGGGGGAAGCCAATGCCAAAGCTGTTGTGACCTTGCAATGTGGGATGAACAAGGAGCAGCTAATCAAGGTTGGCCCCTTCACCTCTGCCAAAGACCTATGGAGCAAGCTCATTGAGCTCCATGAAGGCACCCATGAAACCCGGATAGCCAAGAAGGACCTCCTTCTAAGCCAACTTTAAAACATTTCCATGGAGGAAAATGAAAAGGTAAGTGAACTTCATGGAAGATTCAAAGAGATCCTCAACGACCTCCACTCCATCAATGAAAAGGTAGAAAACCGAGACTTAGTGAGGTATATTCTCAAAGCTTTTCCAAGGAATACTTTGTGGTCATCCATGGTGGATGCCTACAAGGTTTCCAAGGATCTTTCCTTTGTTAAGTTAGATGATCTATTTTGTGAGATGAAATTACATGAGATTTCTAACCAAAGCCCCGAAGAGAAAGGGGTTACTTTTGTGGCAGGAAAGGAGAAGAAAGAAAAGGAGGAGAAGCACACCCATCATTTTGCCTTCATGGCCGTAGAGAACTCGAGAGAAGAAAGCGATGATGAATCAAGTGACTCCTCAACCGCGCCTTCATCATCTTCGGATGATGAAGAGGTAATCTCTCCGGAGTTAGATAAGTCCTATAGAACAATACCTTGCTTGACAAACATGCTTAAGAAATCTAAGGCCAAAGTTAAATCATTAAGATTAGAAGTAGAAAAATTGAAAACCTCTAAGGGTGAGGTAATTGATGATTTACATGTTAATGCTCTTGAAAATGAAAATAAGGATTTGAAGAGCATAGTTGAAAACCTCAAGAATATTCTTGAGAAGTTTTCAATTGGCTCAAAAACCTTAGACATGGTACTAAATTCCCAAAGGGTGGTTTACAACAAGGCCGGTATAGGTTACCGACCTAAAGAGCCAACCTTTGTATCATTAATGTCAAGAACCCAATTTAGATCATCAAATAATTCTAGGGTTCAAAAAGTCAAAAAGAAAATGACTAAGGCATGAGTGCCAAAGTCCTTCATTGTTGATGCATTAGGTCCCAAAATTTGGGTACCTAAAACCTCAATATTTAGAATTGTATAAGCATTATTTAAGGGGGAGTATCTATCAACATTAGTTGTTGGTAATTGGTACTCCAAACACAATTATAATGATATACTCATGAATGTAGTGTTTTATGGAATTTCACTTGAGTAGTAAGGAAGTTTTCATGCAATGAATGATAGTATATCCATGCTTCAAAATAAATCTACAAGTTTTGGGAAAATTATATATATTGCATGAACGGTTTAGATTGACCCATAACTTGCTCATACCATGGATTGCTTAAGATGATCAGTTTTATTTTGAATTATATGGTTCAAGCTTAAGAGGTTGTGTTTGGTCAGTATGCCATGATCTTACTGTTTGGGTGATTAACTTTAATCTATGACATGCTAATTTTGGTTAAGAACAAGATGAACACATAGCTTGAATTGACCATAAGTTGATATAAGCATGTTTTGGAAACTTAATGGTAATGTGGTACAAGCATGTTTTGGAATTTTAATCATCCATTGAAATTGACACAAACCTAATTTTGGTAAAGAACAGCATGATCACATAGTCTATGATGTTTTAAGTTTCATGACTTGCTTGTTTTTCCACTTGACTGATATCAAACATAATGTCATCCATATGCCTGATATTAATTGGATCACTAGAATGTAGATTGGATTATCAAACTTGTTTGGAATAAACATGATCATACTTAGAACATAATTGATCATTCAAACCTGGGTTTAGTATTTCTTAGTCCATAGAAATTCTTGATGTGGGCACAAATCATGTTGTTTATATTGGTTAAGGGAAATGAATTTTGGTTTAATGATAAAAAGGGGTTAAAACTAATTGATTTAGGGTTTGGAAATGGTTAAAAGGTGAAACAAACAAGTTTCTAAAACTTCTCAGAATTTCTGAAATCTGATTTCTGAAATTGCAAGCTGAGAAAGTTTCTGTGTCGAACCTGATCGGTCCACCGACCGATCAGGACTCACCCTGATCAGTCTGGTGATCGATCAGACGTTGTTCTGATCAGACTGGTGACCGATCAGGTCAATACTGATCAAGGAACTCCCAAATCGCTCCCAATGGTGTAAGACTACCCCTTAGTCCAATCACCTTTCATCAAATTGTATCAGTTTAATGATCATACTGATACAAACAAATATGATACAAACTGATTACGATTTGATCACCCATTGGTACAAACTGTTAGTAATATAAGAGAAGTGTCCTAAGGCAATCGCCTTATGATTGTAATCATTTACTTTAATAAATGAATATTCACTATTTGAGTGTACATGTTTGTGTATTTGATTGAGATCTTAAACTCATTCACTGAATGTCCGGAATACAATTCACAACATGAGAGAATTTGTGATGAATTCACAACTAGTGATTATCTCTACATGTGCAATTGTGAAGTATTGAAATTGTCCCTAGTCGATGAATTGATAAATACGGACACTATCAATTCTGTTGAGACTAGCATGGGTTATTCTCTAATCAACTGATTCTCACTGGCTGGTGACATTGGGATGTCTGGAGATAAACATGAATGCTAGTTAAGGGAACTAGTTCATTGGAGTGACTGGCTGTAAAACTTCATATGGTAATCTACATATAGATATGTCAATGAAGTTCTTACTGCAGCTTAAGTGCGATGTTCCTTTGACTTGCGGTGTTCAAATCATCTTGGTCATGAAGACTTATACTTTGACATCTTAAGCAAGCATCTCCAAGGAGGTGTGGACCCAGGATGATTGTGTATAAGCCGAAGAGCCCGAAGATGTTTGAACAGCCTACAAAGGATTCACCACTCCTTGAGAGGAGATGTATACCCAAGGCCTATCGCCGGATTATTACTCAAAGCCTCTGGCCAGAGCATCACATGATCAGAGTATGAATATCTCAGATACATGAGAGTAATTAGAATCCGTTGGACGAGAAATACGTTGCTTGGGCTAGGTGTGACGTAGTCAGCCTAGTGGGGACTGACACACATAGACCATGTCCTGAACCAAGTGGGTATAAGATGGTGAAGGGAATGAGGCACGATTCATTAGAGTTGCTGAAGGGTTTCAGAATAATTTCTGAGGTCAACCGTTGATCTTTCGATTAATTGGGGATCATGATGTACTACTAGGTGTCACTCATGATCGTTCTATAATTGGTTAATTATAGACGGCCAACATAAATCGAAAGCCTATTTTGTCACACGCACTACGAGTAATCCGAGGGATTTAAAACGAGTTGAAAATTAGATTTTCCGATCAAGAGAGATAAGTCGAATCTGAATTTTTCAGAGACACATCGGAAGCATAAAATGGCTAAGCATTTGAAGACTTATTGGACGAATTAAATGAGTTTAATTCGTATAGTTTTAGCTTGGATTTGGCCGGCCAAAGAGGGTCCCTACCCTCTTTGTTTGGCCGGCCACAACAAAAGGGGAAAACCGAATTTTTGGTTCAAACTATAAAATAAACCGAGCGTAGTTTGTTTTATAAAATTATGGATAAAGAAATTTTTATAAAGAAATTTATATAAAGAAATTTATATAAAGAGATTTATTTTTCATGGAAATTAAAATGAACCATGGATTGGTTTATTTAATTTTAAAAATCAATAATAGATTGATTTACCATGATAAAAAAATTTATATAAAGAAATCTCTTTCCATAAGAAAAGGGAAACATGGTTGTTTTTATCATAAATTAAATTATGATAAATACTTGGCATGATGGAATAATTCATAGAAAAATTTATATGATAAATTTCTTATGAAAATTTATTCCATAAAAAGGAGACTTGGCGATTGAGAGGCTACTATATAAAGGAACCAAGGCAAGGCTTGGAGATTAATCTAAGAGATCTTGAAATAAACCCTCTCTCTCTCTCCTTCTCTCCCTGTCCCTCCTCTAGTGCCGCCGGCCCTAAAAAGGAGGACCCCTTTGTTGCCGTGAGCTTCATCCACCAAGCAGCTGCCGAAGAAGAAGAGGAAGCGGGTGCAACTTCTTTCTTCCTCTCGGAATCTTGATTCCGTTCTTCGTTTGGTGGTTAGTCTTCCCATCTCTCTCTTGGCATTCTTGTCGTGCATTTGGAGAATCTAGTAGTTCTTGTCGACACGAAACTCGTGGCTTTGCGAAGTCATCCCGAAGAAAACTCGGCGTGGACGCGAATAGAGGCGGAGCTTCCAAGGGACGCTTACGGTTGGATCTCGTCCCTTTCTTCGAGTTACGCGAGGTAACAAGTACATTAGTTTACGTTTCTACAAAATTTTAAATATATGATCATGTCTACACAACATAAGGTTGCATGCTTAGATGTGTGGTTAAATAATTTGAGAAATTATTTATGCTAAACCCTCCGTTGCACGTAATAAATTTTAAAATTACGAACACGCATCCATGTCAACATGCACCCGGTCCCAACAGTGGTATCAGAGACGGTTAGTGTTTGACATAATCATATAATTGTTTTGCGGAAAACTTTGTCATGATCTCAATTTTAGAAAATTTTTCCAATTATGGAAACTTTTCAATTATAATAAATTTTAGATTTAGGAATTTCTAAGTTTGGAAATCCTCATGAAATTTCGCAAACTTTTGAAATATCCTAGTTTCTGAAATTTTATGATAATTGTGAAAACTTTACATTTTTGGAAACTTTCCAATTTTGGAAATTTCCTATTACGGAAATTTTCCAATTTTGGAAATATGTAAGTTTTCTTTGTACCAGAAACTTACAATTATTTTGAGAACCTATTATGAAAATCTCGCAATTTTAGGCACTTTCTTTCAAGAAAGTCTAGACAAATTTATCGATCATTAATTGACAATTAAATTCGAATTGGTTATAAATTATTAACAAAATTCTTTATTTTGGACCGAGCCTCGGGGAGCCGTCCAATTTAAAGTTAGTTGTTGTAACCTATTATGGAAATCTCGCAATTTTAGGCACTTTCTTTCAAGAAAGTCTAGACAAATTTATCGATCATTAATTGACAATTAAATTCGAATTGGTTATAAATTATTAACAAAATTCTTTATTTTGGACTGAGCCTCGGGGAGCCGTCCAATTTAAAGTTAGTTGTTGCAATTTAATTTCCCATTTTGAATAAAATTGTCATGTTTAATTTGGCTACGCCTCGGGGAGCGGGCTAAATTAGATTTACAACAAATTTCTTTTCTTTGGGTATCTGAGCCTCGGGGAGCCACTCAAAGGAAATAATTTGTTGTAATTAATTAGTCCATAAAAAATATGTAATCAAATCTTGGAAATTTTGAGGTGATTCTCAAACGATAATTTCCTTATTTGATATAAGAGGTGATGCTCTTACACATTGTTATCTCCAAAATTAATTAGGAAAATTGTTTCCTATAGAGTTTTCTTAAATAAGATTTTCATGAAAATAATATGTGGTTGAATTAAGAAAATCTGTCTCTTAATTTAATAAGATTTGATTTAAAGAAATCAAAGTCTTAAACATATTATTTTCGAAATTGATTATGACAATTTAGGAAACTGTTTCCCAAAATATTTCCTTGAATAAAGTATGAAATTAGAATTATGAAATCCGGTTCCTAATTCAATTAATGGGACTTGATAAATTAAGTCACATACATACTTTATTAAGGAAATCGTTAGTACATGACATAATTATATGTCATGAATGTGCTTAGAAAGAAAAGGATGAGACCCAAAACCCCTTACAAAATATTAAGGCCAACACCTTCCATTAATATGGTTAGAACCGGAGTTTTGTTTCTCGTTTGGGTTGATGGACACATCCATGCCCGGCTTGAACCTCAACATGTTCAAACCATGGAATTAGTTTATGATTAATATAGTTAGAGTCAGAGGTCAATCCTTAGTTTTGGTTGTTGGACACATCCAAGCCTGACTTAACAGTTGAATGAGCTCCAACCATATTAAAACTATTTCTTGATTAATGGGTCAGCCTTAAGCTTGGAGCATCGATTTGTTGTGCCACAGCCAAGGTCGATGTAAAGAGAGGTGCAGTTGGGTGCTATGTATATTGTTGCATACTTGTTAATGAGTTAACAACCCAATGATTTATGCAAACATTCAATTAGTTGATAGCATAAAGTGATAGTTACATATATGTGATATGTAATTGGTATAATTACCTACCTTCATAGCTAAGAATAACTTGATGGCCACAGCCATGGTTGTTCTTATCTATGGTTGGATATCAACATATTTGGAGATGTTCCTACGATCTCCCGAATTGATAAAAAGGGTTATTCAATTCGAAAAATAAATAGGATTTAATTAATATATATTGATGCATTCTTTATCATTCTTCTCACATAAGCTCAATTTGTATTTCTAGGATAATCACTTGATCATGTCTTCTCTGAATTTGCGTTCCATTTTGGACACCAATAAGCTGACCGGGCCAAACTTCATGGACTGGCTTCGAAACCAGAGGATAGTCCTCAAGGCAGAAAAGCTTGCTTATGTCCTTGAAGATCAACTTCCCAACCGTCCTCCAGAAGATGCAACTCCAGACCAGTTAGTGGCCAATCAGAAACATGTGACCGATTCTGAACTTGCGAGTTGCATCATGCTAGCCGCTATGTTACCTGAGCTGCAAAAGCAGCATGAGCATATGGATGCTTATACCATCATCTTCCATCTTCATGAGTTATTTGATGAGCAGGCGAGATCCGAAAGGTTCGAGGTCTCCAGACTCCTCATCACCTCTAAGATGCAGGAAGACACTTCTGTCTCACAGTTTGTGTTGAAGATGTTGGGGTACATTGAGCGACTGGGTACACTCGGTTTTGCAATGGATCATGAACTAAGTATTGACTTAATTCTGCATTGTTTGCCCAAAAGTTATTCACAATTTGTGATGAACTATCGGATGAACAAGCTGGAGACTACCATTCCTGAGTTGCTCAACCTGCTGAAGACTATAGAGCCTTCTGTGAAGTAGGATCAGAAGACGGTACTGTTAGTTGGTTCCTCGAAGAAAGGTTCTAAGAGGATTTCTTCGAGGAAGGCCAAAGAACAGAATAAGGGAAAGAAGAAAAAGGCCAAAAAGACTGAAAAGACCCCAAAAGGCACTTGCCATCACTGTGGCAAGGAGGTGTTTGATCGAGAACACCGATAGAGGGGGGGTGAATATCGGAAACTTTCGGATTTGACTAAGAGCAGGTACGCAGCGGAAATTAAAAACCAAGACACAGAGACACAGTCGATTTACTTGGTTCGGAGTCTGTGTCGACTCCTACTCCAAGGCCCACGGTCGTTGACCGTTTACTTTGGGCAATTCTATATAGGCGCAAAAAGGTTTACAAAATTTAATTACAAATATAAGTGCAGTAAATAAAAAGAACGCTCTTCTTTACCGACGTCCGGAGTAGATTAACTTTTTCGGAGCAGTAGGACGTCGTCGGCTCGAGTTGGAGAGTTTCCAGAGCAAGGCGCGAGAGCAGAAGAGCTTTGAGGCATCGAGTGAATTGGTTATCGAAGCTTGGGGTCGAGGGCCCTTTATATAGGGCCTGGGGGCACCTGGGATGTCGGGGGCGCCCCCCACGTGGCCTCTGATCCGCAGAGCTCTCGGTCACGTCTGATCCCCTGGATCCGCTTTGACCGGGGCGCCCGAAGCGCTCGGGGCGCCCGCATTTACTGGGTCAAAGTTTATCTTCTGGCTTCGAAGGCTTTTGGTTCGAGGTATACGTATGGGGGCGCCCGGGAAGCAGGGGGCGCCCGGGAGCAGCGGGGGCGCCCGGAAGCACGGGGGCGCCCGGAAGCACGGGGGCGCCCGACCCAGTATGTATTCGAACCACTTTTTGCTTTACCTGTTTTGTATGGCCCTTGGGGACGCCCGGGACGCTCCGGGCGCCCTACCCAGTCCTTGCCTCTCTCCTTTGAGGCTTTCTGAGCAGCAGACACACGTTCCTTCGGTCCTGCATCCAGGGTTAGTACAAAACACAAATATATTAGATTATACAGCCTTAGCTGTCTTGGTTCTGACTTTGGTCTCCAAAAAGGAGCCCTAGGTCGAACCGACGCCTACTGTTCCCTCGACGGGGAACGCGTCCTCACATACTCCTCTCGGGAGAATTTACCTGATGTCAACTGTTCCTCTGGTTGGACTTTTGCCTGATGGTTCTTTGTCAGGTCTTGGATGCCGAGCTGCCCTTCGCTCGGTGCCTAGCATTCCTTCGCTAGGGCTTCAGTCCCAAGCAGTCCTTCGCCTGGCGCCTAGCAGTCCTTCGCTAGGTCTTGGATATTGGCAGTCCTTCGCCAGTTGCCTAGCAGTCCTTCGCTAGGGCTTGGATACTGGCAGTCCTTCACCAGTTGCCTAGCAGTCCTTCGCTAGGGCTTGGATACTGGCAGTCCTTCGCCAGGTGCCTAGCAGTCCTTCGCTAGGGCTTGGATACTGGCAGTCCTTCGCCAGGTGCCTAGCAGTCCTTCGCTAGGGCTTTGTCTCTGCACACTTGAGTAACATTGTTAGATCACAAACAAACTTAACTTTGAATCCTTTGCCAATATCAAAACAAGGTTCGATATGGTGCTTCCTGCACCAACAGGAGGGTCACTGGCGAACAAACTGCAAGGTTTATCTTGAGTCCTAGAAGAAGAAGGCATCTGATGCCCCATCCTCTTCAGGTATCTTCGTTATTGAATGTCACTCTATTTCCTCAACCACCTGGGTACTTGATACTGGGTGTAGCTCACATATATGTAATGACATACAGGGGCTAAGGAATAGAAGAAGACTCGTTAAGGGAGAAGCGAATTTGCGAGTAGGAAATGGAGCAAAGATTGCTGCTGTTGCCATTGGAACATATTTGCTAAAGCTCCCTGCTGGACGTGTCTTAGAATTGGATAATTGTTATTTTGTTCCTTCGTTAATAAAGAACATTGTATCTATTTCATGTTTGAATGAAAAGGGTTATCATTTAACTATTAGTAACAATTATTGTTACATAACTTTAAATGACGTTCTTTATTGGACTGGAACTTTATGCAATGGTATCTACATGTTAGATTTATCCGGTGACGTTTGCAATATCGAAGTTAGCAACAAACGTGCTCGAATAGATAATCGAATAGACTCCTATACGTGACATTGTCGTCTTGGCCATGTAAGTAAGAAACGCATGACCAAATTACACCGATGTGGAATTCTGGAATCATTTGAACCCGGTTCATTTGATACATGCGAATCGTGCTTAAAAGGCAAGATGACCAAATTACCCTTTTTTGGAAAAGGTAATCCAGTGGGAGAATTGCTTAGTCTAATACATACTGATGTATGTGGACCAATGTCAACTCTTGCATAAGGAGGCTATAGCTACTTCATTACCTTTATCGATGATCACTCACGTTTCGGGTATGTGTTCTTGATGAAACACAAATCTGAAGCTTTTGAGAAATTCAAAGAGTTCAGAAATGAAGTAGAGAAATAGCTTGGCAAAAGTATTAAGATAATTCGATCCGATCGGGGTGGTGAATACTTAAGTCAAGAGTTTCAAGATTATCTTAGGGATAATGGATATTGTCCCAATGGACTCCGCTGTATACACCACAGCATAATGGTGTATTTGAGAGGAGTAACCGAACCTTGATGGGCATGGTTAGATCCATGATGAATCATGCAACTCTTCCAAAATCCTTTTGGGGCTATGCACATAAGACAGCTGTTTACTTGCTAAACAGAGTCCCGACCAAGGTAGTCTCTACTACTCCATATGAGACGTGGAATAGTAAGAAGCCTCACTTAACTCACCTTAAGATATGGGGTTGTCCTGCTTATGTGAAGCAGACTGTATCAGACAAATTGGATGCTAAGTCTGATAAATGTATATTTATTGGATACCCTAAGGAAACAAAGGGTTACCAATTCTATCATCCCTTGGAACAAAAGGTGTTTGTTTCAAGGCATGCTATTTCTAGAAAAAGAATTTCTTTTACAAGAAAACAGTGGGAGTGGCATTGAACTTGATGAAGTTCAAGAAACTCCAATAGACATTACAGAGACACCTACTCTAGACCCACAACCAATAACTCATAATGATGAGCTATCAGTTGAACCTAAAACAACACCACCTCTTCGTAGGTCTGATAGGACACGCAATATTCCAGAGAGATACGGATTTCTCATAAGTAAATCGAACGACGTGTTTCTCATAAGCGATGACGAACCTATCAGTTATGAAGATGTTCTGAAAAGTTCAGAAAGGGACAAATGACTTGAAGCCATGAAGTCGGAAATGGATTCCATGTACGAAAATCAAGTATGGGACTTGGTTAACCCACATGAAGGGATTAAGCCCATAGGGTGCAAGTGGGTTTTCAAGAAGAAAACCGACATGGAAGGTAATGTTGTTACCTTTAAGGCTAGATTAGTGGCAAAAGGATATCGTCAGAAATAAGGAATTGATTATGACGAAACCTATTCTCCTGTAGCTATGCTTAAATCCATTCGGATGCTCCTGGCCATAACAGCTCATTATGATTATGAGATATGTCAAATGGATGTGAAAACAGCTTTCCTTAATGGAAACCTGCTTGAGGATGTATACATGATACAACCTGAAGGTTTCACATCGGTTGGCAAAATAAAAATATGCAAGCCTCGGCGATCCATATATGGACTGAAGCAAGCATCCAGGAGCTGGAACATCCGTTTTGATGAGACAATCAAAGAGTTTGATTTCTCACAAAATCCTGACGAACCTTGTGTGTACAAGAAGGTTAGTGGGAGTGCAGTCGTATTCCTAGTACTATATGTCGATGACATATTGCTTATAGGAAACGATATATCAGTCTTACAGTCGGTTAAAATTTGGTTGTCCAAAACTTTTTCCATGAAAGACCTGGGAGAAGAAACCTATATCCTTGGGATTAGAATCTATAGAAATAGATCAAAACGGTTGCTTGGTCTTTCGCAGTCTACATATATAGACCGAGTGCTAAAAAGGTTTATCATGTCGGAATCCAAGAAAGGTTACCTTCCCATCATGCATGGGATCAACCTTTCAAAGTCTGTGTCCGCACACAAAAGACGAGAGGATTTGCATGAATAAGATTCCTTATGCATCCACAATAAGATCTATCATGTATGCTATGTTATGTACTAGGCCCGATGTATCGTATGCTCTGAGCATCACAAGCAGATACCAGTCTGATCCAGGAATAGATCATTGGGCGGCTGTCATGACAATCCTTAAGTACCTAAGAAGAACTAAGGATGTGTTCCTATTATATGGAGAAGGAGATACGATAATACATGGGTATACAAATGCCAGTTTCCTGACAGATAAGGATGACTCCAAATCTCAGTCCGGATACGTATTTATTTTAAATGGAGGCACAATAAGTTGGAAGAGTTCCAAACAAGACACTGTAGCGGATTCTACCACGGAAGCGGAATATATTGCGGCTTTGAAAGCAGCAAAAGAAACAGTCTGGATCAAGAAGTTTGTCTCAGAACATGGTGTGGTTCCAACCATTGATGAAGCAATACCGGTTTACTGCGACAATAATGGAGCTATTACACAAGCAAAGGAACCAAGGTCTCATCAGCGATCCAAACATGTGCTTCGCCGCTATCATCTGATCAGAGAGATTATAAGTAGGAATGATATACAAATTGAGAAAATTTCCACTGAAAGAAATTTAGCGGATCCATTAACTAAGGCCTTGCCTCAAAGCAAGTTTGAGGGTCATGTTAGAGCCTGTGGTATTAGATATCGTAACGATTGACATTAGGCCAAGTGGGAGTTTGTTAGTAATATGAGAGAAGTGTCCTAATGAAATCGCCTTATGATTGTAATCATTTACTTTAATAAATGAATATTCACTATTTGAGTGTACATGTTTGTGTATTTGATTGAGATCTTAAACTCATTCACTGAATGTCCGCAATACAATTCACAGCATGAGAGAATTTGTGATGAATTCACAACTAGTGATTATCTCTACATGTGCAATTGTGAAGTATTGAAATTGTCCCTAGTCGATGAATTGATAAATACGGACACTATCAATTCTGTTGAGACTAGCATGGGATATTCACTAATCAGCTGATTCTCACTGGCTGGTGACATTGGGATGTCTGGAGATAAACATGAATGCTAGTTAAGGGAACTAGTTCATTTGAGTGACTGGCTGTAAAACTTCATATGGAAATCTACATATAGATATGTCAATGAAGTTCATAATGCAGCTTAAGTGCGATGTTCCTTTGACTTGCGGTGTTCAAATTATCTTGGTCATGAAGACTTATACTTTGACATCTTAAGCAAGCATCTCCAAGGAGGTGTGGACCCAGGATGATTGGGTATAAGCTGAAGTGCCCGAAGTTGTTTGAACAACCTACAAAAGGATTCACCACTCCTTGCGAGGAGATGTATACCCAAGGCCTATCGTCGGATTATTACTCAAAACCTCTGGCCAGAGCATCACATGATCAGAGTATGAATATCTCAGATACATGAGAGTAATTAGAATCCGTTGGACGAGAAAGACATTGCTTGGGCTAGGTGTGTCGTAGTCAGCCTAGTGTGGACTGACACACATAGACCATGTCCTGAATCAAGTGGGTATAAGATGGTGAAGGGAATGAGACACGATTCATTAGAGCTGCTGAAGGGTTTCAGAATAATTTATGAGGTCAACCGTTGATCTTTCGATTAATTGGGGATCATGATGTACTACTAGGTGTCACTCATGATCGTTCTATAATTGGTTAATTATAGACGACCAACATAAATCGAAAGCCTATTTAGTCACACGCACTATGAGTAATCCAAGGGATTTAAAACGTGTTGAAAATTGAATTTTCCGATCAAGAGAGATAAGTCGAATCTGAATTTTTCAGAGATGCATCGGAAGCATAAAATGGCTAAGTCTTTTGAAGACTTATTGGACGAATTAAATGAGTTTAATTCGAATAGTTTTAGCTTGGATTTGGCCGACCAAAGAGGGTCCCCACTGTAACGCCCGCTTTTTTTTTTTCATAAAGCGGCGTTATATTAACATACTTAGGGCATGTAGACATCATAATGTAGCGGAAACCTTTAACTTACACCTACATGTACTTACTACCCTTCCTAACATCATAACATGGGAACTTGGCATATTAACTTTATACCTAACATCATATCATGCCATACTTAGCATCCTGTCATACTTATCATCATGTCATTCTTAGCATCATGTCATACATAGAGTCACATTCAAGCACATACTAGTAGAGGTAAAGTTCTATCATAAAACGAGCAAACATATGGTCTCGTGGCCAAGTCACTATCACACACATACCTTATTGCCCTCCTGCTGCTTCCTTACGGTCCCCTTGCGTGATCTGCGGTATAAGGAAAATAAGACTATAAGCACACAGGCTTAGTAAGACTCTTTCCTACTCACTAAAACCATTCATCACTTAATCATGAGCATCTTAAACATTAACATACTTAGTGCTGTACTCAGCACATAAGTCTTTGTGAGCACTTAGCATACCTTTGACATGACTTGAACATAACTTAGTCGCTTTCATAGCATAGCATATACATAAACATAAAACATTCATGGCTTGACATAATACTTGGCATAGGCATAAACATCATAAACCTTCATAGCATGGCATAATTCTTGGCATAGACATAAACATAATAACATAACCTCCATAAACATTCCTAACATGAACCTAAATAAAATCATGACATTCTAACTTAGCATAAACACAATTAAATTATAGCATCATAACTTAGCATGGATATAAATAAAATCATAGCATTCTAACCTAGCATAAACATAATGAAATCATGGCATCCTAAACTATCATGAACATAAATAAAATCACGGCATTCTATCCTAGCATAAACATAATTAAATCATGGCATCCTAAACTATCGTGAACATAAATAAAATCATGGCATCCTAAACTAGCATAAACATAATTAAATCATGGCATCATAATTAACATGAACATAAATAAAATCATGGCATCCTAAACTAGCATAAACATAATTAAATCATGGCATCATAATTAACATGAACATAAATAAAATCATGGCATCCTAAACTAGCATAAACATAATTAAATCATGGCATCATAATTAACATGAACATCAATAAAATCATGGCATTCTAACTTAGCATAAACATGTTTTTCATAAATATTCTTTGCATAAACATACTTTTCATAACATAATGCATAACATGGATGGATGCATGGGCAAATCCATATATTATAAGGATGCTTAATCTTTAAAAACATACTTTTCATTACTTAAACATAATCATAACATTCATTGGGCCCTGGCTTGTACCACATTCATTCATCATATGCGCGCATCCCTAAATAAATACGAGGTAGCTAATCTCGACCTACTAGGGTAAGGACAGCTTCATCGGTAGTCCCGAACCGTAAGGACAGCATCATCGGTAGTCCCGAACCGTGGACAGCATCATCGGTAGTCCAAAACCGTGGACCTTACTTAGGTCCGGTACAAGCCCATAAAATAAAATAAAATGCTTTCACATGCTTTTTCATTCATCATCATTCATTCATCATACTTGTCATTCATCATCATTCATTCATCGTACTTGTCATTCATCATCATTCATTCATCATACTTAACATCATCGTTGTGCCTTAAAGGCATGTACTTTAACTTCATTCATAAGACATGGCATACATACATCTTATTCATAAATCATGGCATACATATGTATCATTCATAAGACATGGCATACATGCATATTATTCATAAA
The DNA here is from genome assembly GCA_024364735.1 of Boesenbergia rotunda. NCBI lineage: Eukaryota > Viridiplantae > Streptophyta > Magnoliopsida > Zingiberales > Zingiberaceae > Boesenbergia > Boesenbergia rotunda. The sequence goes on from JAGFNQ010003943.1 coordinate 62,771, forward strand.
ACATAGCATATCATTCATAAGACATGGCATACATACATATCATTCATAAATCATGGCACATGTCTAAACATCTATGACTTAACATATAATTCATGACATACAAACTAAGGGTTTGGTTAACATAGAACTTCTTCCATCTTACTAAGCATCTTTGGAGGTTTAACCCAACCCTAACCCTAAGTTAGGCCCTTGGCCGAAAGCCCCAAGGAACTATAGGTTCATGAAGCTTCACATAACTTCCCCAAACAACATCCCATACATACATACTAGGCCATAGGAAACATTTGATTCCATACTTAAGGCCAACCCTAATCCTTTAACCCTAATCTTACTCTTGGCCGAAACTTCAAGGCCATGGGGCATGGAAAAATTTCCATTAAAATCCCCAAATCAATTGTTAGACACCAACCATACCTTACCATAGGGCCATTTGGGGCCCTTACTTGAAATGAGTCCTAACTTTCCACCCTATTAGGGTACTTGGCCGAAACCTATAGGGTCTCTAGGCCATGTGAAACATTCACATAAATACCCTCCATCTCCCTTATATCATGACAATCCATAAAACAAACCCTTGAGGTTTTAAACCCAACCCTACACAAGGGTTCTTGTTGTTGGCCGAAACCCTAGGGTATCCTAGGGTACTCCAGAAATTCCTAAAAATTTTCCTTAATATCTAAACATCATAAGGGAACATTAAATAACATTATAAAGATTTTTAGCATCATCATGGACCCTAAAACATTGTGGCCGAAACCCATAGGGTCTCTAGGGTGTTGATTTTGTTTCTTCCATGTTGGCCGAAACCCTAGGGTGTCCTAGGGTACTCCAAAAATCCCCAAAAATTATAATTAACCTCTAAACATCATAAGGGAACATTAAATAACATTATAAAGATTTTTATCATCATTATGGACTCTAAAACCTTGTGGCCGAGACCCATAGGGTCTCTAGGGTGTTGATTTTGTTCCTTTCATGTTGGCCGAAACCCTAGGGTGTCCTAGAGTACTCCAAAAATTCCCAAAAATTATACTTAACCTCTAAACATCATAAGGGAGCATTAAACAACATTATAAAGATTTTTGGCATAATTATAGACCTTAAAATCCTTATGGCCGAAACCCATAATCCTAGGGTTCTTGATTTTCTTCCCTTTTAACATCAAATCCAAAAACCAACCAATATATCATGCTAAAAATCATGGAAATCATAAGAAACTATTATAACACAGGTGAGGGAGTCTTACCTTGGGTTTCTTGATTTTTCAAACCTTGAGAGAAGAAGAAGATTGCAAAAATCTTTGGATCCTTGCCTCCTTGTCCTTGTATCCTTGGAAAAGCCTTAGATCTTGGGGATAAGACCTCTTGTGGAGCTTTTCCAAGGGGAAACCCTTCCTTGGGTGTTCGTCTAGAATGATGGAAGGAGGAGTTTCGAAAATGCAAGTAATGGGAAGAAGAGGTAACTCCCAAAACCCCCCTTTTATAGCCCATTAAGGAGGTAAATGAAGAGTCTCTCCATGACCCTTCATCTTCTTCTATGCCTTAACCAATATCCACTTCATTCCCTCCTAACAATACCTTGCTAGGTGAGTTGGTTAGTGCATACATGGTTGTACAAGAGGTCCAACGTTCAATCCTTGGAAGTTGCTCAATTTTTTTTCCACTTATTTTATTTTATTTTTCCTAGTATTTTCGAAAATTCCTTAAAAATTCCCCCATAATTATGTTAATATTTCTTATTAAAATCCCTTTATATTTATACTAATTTTCACCTAAAATCCATCAAAAATTATGGTACTAAAAAGCCCATATAAGGCCCATTAGTGCCCTTTTTCCCAATTTAAATGAGAAAACATGGATTTTCTAGGCCAAGGTTTGCATCAATATTTCTAGGTTCCTCGGAAAATTATCTAGACATGCTTAATATTTTAAGTAAATATTAAGAGAATTTTTCGGGTCGTTACACCCACCCTCTTTGTTTGGCCGGCCACAACAAAAGGGGAAAACCGAATTTTTGGTTCAAACTATAAAATAAACCGAGTGTGGTTTGTTTATAAAAATATGGATAAAAAAATTTTTATAAAGAAATTTATATAAAGAGATTTATTTTTCATGGAAATTAAAATGAACCATGGATTGGTTTATTTTATTTTATAAAATCAATAATAGATTGATTTACCATGATAAAGAAATTTATATAAAGAAATTTATATAAAGAAATGTCTTTCCATAAGAAAAGGGAAACATGGTTGTTTTTATCATAAATTAAATTATGATAAAAACTTGGCATGATGGAATAATTCATAGAAAAATTTATATCATAAATTTCTTATGAAAATTTATTCCATAAAAAGGAGACTTGGCGATTGAGAGACTACTATATAAAGGAACCAAGGCAAGGCTTGGAGATTAATCTAAGAGATCTAGAAATAAGCCTTCTCTCTCCTTCTCTCCCTCTCCCTCCTCTAGTGCCGCCGGCCCTAAAAAGGAGGACCCCTTTGTTGCCGTGAGCTTCATCCACCAAGCAGCTGCCGAAGAAGAAGAAGAAGCGGGCGCATCTTCTTCCTTCCTCCCGGAATCTTGATTCTGTTCTTCGTTTGGTGGTTAGTCATCCCATCTCTCTCTTGGTATTCTTGTCGTGCCATTGGAGAATCTAGTAAGTCTTGTCGACACGAAACTCGTGGCTTTGCGAAGTCATCCCGAAGATAACTCGGCGTGGACGCGAATAGAGGCGGAGCTTCTAAGGGACGCTTACGGTTGGATCTTGTCCCTTTCTTCGAGTTACGCGAGGTAACAAGTACATTAGTTTACGTTTCTGTAAAATTTTAAATATATGATCATGTCTACACAACATAAGGTTGTATGCTTAGATGTGTGGTTAAATAATTTGAGAAATTATTTATGCTAAATATTTCACTGCACGTAATAAATTTTAAAATTACGAACCCGCATCCATGTCAACATGCACCCGGTCCCAACACAAACCTGGTACTAAGGGAGCACAGATTTGTTCAAATGGTAAAATATGGGTAGAAATTTTTAAGACCCTTGATTCTCAGAAATTTTTCTGAAACGTCAAAATGAGGTTTGGCTAATCATACTTGGAACGAAACTTAATTTGATACAAACCTATGTTGCAATGTTCAAATTCATAAGAAAGGGTTTGTTGAGTCATGACTCTTGCTCTTAATGTCGTGTTTCAGAAATTTTTCTGAAACGTCGAATATCAATAGAGTCTACACCCCTGTTGTTGAATGTAAATTATTAATGCAGTCTAGTCAAGAACGTATCAGAGTTTCAGGAATATTTCTGAAATCTGATCGGTCCCCAGACTAATCAGAAATTCTTCTATATCAAGTAATCAACGACCCTGATCGGTCACGGAGACCAATCAGGATTAGGTGTCGGATACAGCTGTATTCCTTACTTATCATATGAAACATATACATGTTTGACCATGATATATTTCTGTATATGTTTTCATGTGCAATTCACACTTATTGCCGTATGATGCATATACATTGTTGGCAGGATACATTTATGGTATATGCCTCTCATATGCAATTCAAAAACTATACTTTGATTATTTTGGGCTTGGGGAGAGACTCGTGTTTGAGGGAGAGGTATGTTTAAACTTAATAACCATGCCCTTTTCGATGTTTGACAAAGGGGGAGAGAATGGTTGATTAAGTTTAGGGTTATTGTAGGGGGAGGACTTTGATTCCTTTACGATAATTGAACTGCCTTCAATTGATCATTTATTGCTTAAACTTAAATCGGGTTATCAAACAACAAAAACGGGGAGATTGTTGATGCAGTCTGTGTTAGTAATATGAGAGAAGTGTCTTAAGGCAATCGCCTTATGATTGTAATCATTTATTTTAATAAATGAATATTCACTATTTAAGTATACATGTTTGTGTATTTGATTGAGATTTTAAACTCATTTACTGAATGTCCGGAATACAATTCACAGCATGAGAGAATTTATGATGAATTCACAACTAGTGATTATCACTACATGTGAAATTGTGAAGTATTGAAATTGTCCCTAGTCGATGAATTGATAAATACGGACACTATCAATTCTGTTGAGAATAGCATGGGTTATTCTCTAATCAGCTGATTCTCACTGGCTGGTGACATTGTGATGTCCGGAGATAAACATGAATGCTAGTTAAGGGAACAAGTTCATTGGAGTGACTGACAATAAAACTTCATATGGTAGTCTACATATAGATATGTCAGTGAAGTTCTTACTGTAGCTTAAGTGCGATGTTCCTTTGACTTGCGGTGTTCAAGTCATCTTGGTCATGGAGACTTATACTTT
>JAGFNQ010003943.1:95150-160116 GCA_024364735.1 Boesenbergia rotunda
GATTGGTACTGCCTTAGCCTCTGAGTAGAGGCCATTACTTCCCCTGACGGTAAGGTTGTTAAGAACTTCATCGTTCAACCTTTCTGGTGGCCTTTATACTGTTTAAGTAGTGCTCAGTGGTCAAAGCACCACTTATTAGTTCTCCGGAGGTTTGTGGCCTCTTAACACTGCTAGCCCTCTTTAACTCTATCTCAGGCCTTAACATCTTGAGCATTAGCATAACCATCTCTTTTCCTGTGCTAACTAGCTCTGGGCACAGATGAGCTAGCCGCTTAAACATCTTCACTGCTTCATCCACGGATAGTTCTCCTTGTCTGAACTCCGTGAATTCATCATAATGCTTGTTGGTTACTGGCATGTGAAAGTATTCTTCGGAGAGCTCAGTCTCGAAGTCGGCCCATGTCATCTGGCTGACATTTCTCCTGGCCTTGACTCTCTCCCACTATATTCTAGCATCTCCCGTAAGCAGAAAGATGCACATTTGACCTTCTCAACCTCTGGCCAGTCAAGAAGCTCCATCGTGCTCTCTAAAGTCTTGAACCAAGCCTGGGCATCCCAGGGCTCAGTCGTGCCTGAGAAGCTTTCGGTTTCAGCCTCTGCCACTGGACGAGGTATGCTTCTTGTCTTCGGTTCACGCAGGGGTCTCCTGTGGGACTGGTGGAACTTCAGCCACCACTGGAGTTCCCACTCCTGCTGTGGGTGGTGTAGGGGGCACTGGGTGCTGATTCGCCATCAGTGTGGCGATGGTCTTCTGTTGTTCTGTAATCTGAGCTTGCATTTGAGCAATGACTGCCATCAGGTTTGGCTGTTCTGTGCCAGGCTCACTGTTATCTTGAACTGGAGTTCTGTTATTAGCATTAGGAGCTCGGCCTCTTCTTGCCATCTAATAATGCATAAGGAACAAGAAATCACTACTACATCTCTAGGTATAAACTTATCTTCTTACTTAGAAATCTGATATCCATTCTAGGGATTAAACATGATTCCGTGATACTAAGGGATTAAACATGCTTCCTTGTTCTATGCACATGTGAGTAGTACTTAAGCATTTCTCTATACTGCAATTAAATAAAGGAGCAATAGAAAAACTGAAACTTAAAGCTTTCTTACTTGAAGACGGCAAGGTTGATGCTGATGTGTGTGTGATGCTGGAGAATGGGAACTGCTCTGATACCAACTGTAGCGACCCGCCTTCTTACTGTCTTTAGACGGATCGTTACTTTTCTCTACTTCTCGACTCTATACATGACTAAAGAAATTGCGGAAATCTTTTTTTTTTAAACTTTAAATTCTCTAACAATTATATTCTAACTTAAGCAATCATGTATAATAATACCATGCCTACTTTTTCTCAAACCCATAGCTAAACCTGTCGAAAACAGCCTTACCCTTCTTAATGCCTGTACAGTCGACTGATGACGTCAGTCGACTGATACGGCTGTAATCAGTTTTACAGGTTTCGGCTTGCTTTCCAAGGCCCCATTCCTTCAATTTCGAGCCATATCAAACTACACATCATTTCTATACTCTATGTTAGTTTCCTAAACGATTTAGCCAATCAAACGAATCCATAAACTTGAAGTTAAGACTTTTATGGAGGAAAACAAACTAAACAAGTTTATATAAACTTAAACATTAGAGTTTGTATCAAACTTCACTTCTAGCCATTTAAACTCATCATACAAGGTTCTATAATATTGCTAAAGCATTATGGGATGAGAAAACAACTTTTCTAAACATACTTAAGCAATAAAACTTGATTCAAAAAGGAAATTGATACTAACTTGGCACAAACACCTTTTCCTCTAACAAAGTATCAATATCTTTAACTACTCACTTTTCTACTCATCCAATGCAAACATAAAATTATATAAGCTAAATGGAATGACATGGAATCTTTACTCTAAGAAATTGAGCATGTAAAACTATCCAAAACTCAAATACTCTAAAATCTCCATAAGCATGAACTTGAAATTTTGAATAAACTTAAACATTGCAATTCAATTAACTAAAATGTCTCGTCTCAAGGATCTCTCCATAGTCAGCCACCACACACACTCTACTCAGCACCGCCTCGTCGTCTTCCTTCAGAATTGCTTGCCTTTACCTTTATCTGCAATAAGAGGAAATGCATCTATAAGCAAAAATCTTAGTAAGTACTATCTAGCTCACAAAAACTCGAAATATGCAAACATGCTTCTAGAACGATATGAAAATCATATGAGATACTGATATGCTTGAAAGAAAACTAAACTAAACATGTATAACTCAAAACATGCATACTCAAGTAATAAATAATCTCAATCTACTTTTCTTGGCTCAACTTGAAACTTTAGCTATTCTTTATCTTTTGAAAACTTTTTGTATTTTCGAAAACTTTGCTAAAGCATATACTTGAAAATAATAATCACTTGGATCCACTGAAGACGTAAGTACCATCTGATATGCGCGTTCCCTAAAAGGTTGGGGTAGCGAGCCACCAATCCTAATAGAGCAGACCTTGGTCTACCAGGGCCAAGACCTTGGAATTGGACACCTGGATTTCTTTAACGACGCCCTTGGACGCCGGGTACTGGCCTTATAAAATAAAATAGCTTTTCTTTCTTTTCTTTCTTATCTGTAAATGCCTTGGCATTTTCTGGAGCACCTTGCGTGCTAAAAATCCCTAAGTCTTGACTTTTGGGGATTTCTTAAGGCCTTGGCCTTTTCTTTTCTTATCTTTATCTTTTCTTTTCTTTTCTCATAGCTTTCTTGGACCCTAAACTCACATAGGGTATTAATCAACATATATAAGCATATAATGAACTAAGATCACAAGCAAAAACTCAAACAAAAAGGAAATATCTCTTCTAAAACTTTTAAAGGAAATTCTCGCGGAAAAACCGCCTCTTACTGCAGGTGAGCAGTACTTACATTGATATCTTGGACTTACAACCAAGATTGAGGTCTAGAACTCGGGGAGAAACTCGAGAATCTCGAAGAATTCTTCACGTCTACGCGTTCCTCTCGTCGCGGGGATCTCGAATATAGTATTATCTCTTGGAGAAAGGGTCTCGGCCGACCCTCTTGGCCTTGATTTGCGTGCGCACAAGAGAGGAGAGGGAGAGGGGTCGGCGCAGCTGTTGGGGAGGGAGAGGGTTTGAGAGAAAATAAAACAACTCTCTTTAAGGGGTTATTTATACTTATGGTTCGGATTAACTCAACTACTACTTAAATATTTGTCTCTCCTTCTTTTTCCGTGCTTGATACCCAGCCCAGCCGGTCGCGCGCCTCTTTGGTTTCGGGGAGGTCCCGGGTTCGAACCACCCGCTGCACTTAAGCTCTTTTCGGAATTTTTTCTTTTTTTTTCTTTTTCCAAAAATACCAAACGGACTCTGAAAATTCCATAAAAATACTCTAAAAATTCCTAAAAATATCTAGAATATTTCTAAACCATTTCTAACTAATTCTAAGGACTTTTAAGAACTAAAGATACTAAACGAACTCGGAAAGTTCCATAAAAATATTTTAAAAGTCTCTAAAAATATTTAGAATATTCCTAAACCATCTTTAAATAATTCTAAGGACTTTATGGACTAAAGATGGAAATTTTGGGGCGTTACAGCTTAACCTGCTGAAGACTGTAGAGCCTTCTGTAAAGCAGGATCAGAAGACGGTACTGTTAGTTGGTTCCTCAAAGAAAGGCTCTAAGAGGAAGCCCAAAGAACAAAATATAAGGGAAGGAAGAAAAAGGCCAAAAAGATTGAAAAGACACCAAAAGGCACTTGCCATCACTGCGGCAAGGAGGGCCACTGGCGAAGAAACTGCAAGGTTTATCTTGAGTCCTTGAAGAAGAAGGCATCCGATGCCCCATCCTCTTCAGGTATCTTCGTTATTGAATGTCACTCTATTTCCTCAACCACCTGGGTACTTGATACTGGGTGTAGCTCACATATATGTAATGACATACAGGGGCTAAGGAATAGAAGAAGACTCGTCAAGGGAGAAGCGAAATTGCAAGTTGGAAGTGGAGCAAAGATTGCTGCTGTTGCCATCGGAACATATTTGCTAAAACTCCCTACTGGACTTGTCTTAGAATTTGATAATTGTTATTTTGTTCCTTCATTAATAAAGAACATTGTATCTATTTCATGCTTGAATGAAAATGGTTATCATTTAATTTTTAGTAACAATTGCTGTTACATAACTTTAAATGGTGTTCTTTATTGGACCGAAACTTTATGCAATGGTATCTACACGTTAGATTTATCCGGTGACGTTTTCAATATCGAAGTTAGCAACAAACGTGCTCGAATAGATAATCAAATAGACTCCTATAAGTGGCATTGTCGTCTTGGCCATGTAAGTAAGAAACACATGACCAAATTACACCGATGTGGAATTCTGAAATCATTTGAACCCGTTCATTTGATACATGCGAATCATGCATAAAAGGCAAGATGACCAAATTACCCTTTTCCAGAAAGGTAAATCAGTGGGAGAATTGCTTGGTCTAATACATACTGATGTATGTGGACCAATGTCAACTCTTGCACAAGGAGGTTATAGCTACTTCATTACCTCGATGATCACTCACGATTTAGGTATGTGTTCTTAATGAAACACAAATCTGAAGCTTTTGAGAAATTCAAAAAAGTTCAGAAGTGAAGTAGAGAAACATCTTGGCAAAAGTATTAAGATACTTCGATCCGATCGGGGTGGTGTATACTTAAGTCAAGAGTTTCAAGATTATCTTAGGGACAATGGGATATTGTCTCAATGAACTCCGTCATATACACCACAGCATAATGGTGAATCTGAGAGGCGTAACCGAACCTTGATGGACATGGTTAGATCTATGATGAATCATGCAACTCTTCCAAAATCCTTTTGGGGCTATGCACTTAAGACAGCTGTTTACTTACTAAACAGAGTCCCGACCAAGGTAGTCTCTACTCTCCATATGAGACGTGGAATTGTAAGAAACCTCATTTATCTCACCTAAAGATATGGGGTTGTCCTGCTTATGTAAAGTGAACTGTATCAGACAAATTGGATGCTAAGTCTGATAAATGTCTATTTATTGGATACCCTAAGGAAACGAAAGGTTACCAATTCTATCATCCCTTGGAACAAAAGGTGTTTGTTTCAAGGTATGTTGTATTTCTAGAAAAAGAATTTCTTTTACAAGAAAGCAGTGGGAGTAGCATTGAACTTGAAGAAGTTCAAGAAACTCCAATAGACATTATAGAGACACCTAGTCTAGACCCACAACCAATAACTCATAATGATGAGCTATCAGTTGAACCTAAAACAACACCACTTCTTCGTAGGTCTGATAGGACATACAATATTCCAGAGAGATACGGATTTCTCATAAGTGAATCGAACTACGTGTTACTCATTAACGATGACAAACCAATCAGTTATGAAGATGTTCTAAAAAATTAAGAAAGGGATAAATGGCTTGAAGCCATGAAGTCGGAAATGGATTCCATGTACAAAAATCAAGTATGGGACTTGGTTAACCCACCTGAAGGGATTAAGCCCACAGGGTGCAAGTGGGTTTTCAAGAAGAAAACTGACATGGAAGGTAATGTTATTACCTTTAAGGCTAGATTAGTGGCAAAAGGATATCGTCAGAAATAAGGAATTGATTATGATGAAACATATTCACCAGTAGCTATGCTTAAATCCATTCGGATGCTCCTGGCCATAGCAGCTCATTATGTGTAACGACCCGAAAAATTCTCTTAATATTTTATTAAAATATTAAGCATGTTTAAATAATTTTCCAAGGGACCTAGAAATATTAAGGAGAACTTTGGGCTAGAAAATCCATGTTTTCTCATTTAAATTGAGAAAACTAAGTACTAATGGGCCTTATATGGGCCTTTCTAGCACCATAATTATTGTTGGATTTTAGGGAAAAATTAGTATAAACATAAATAGTTTAGGAAAAATTAGTATAAATATAAATAGGATTTAATTAGAAATATTAGCATGATTAGAGGTAAGTCTTAGCTTAATTTTCTTACTTAAATCGAGAAATTAGGTATTAATGGGCTTTAAATGGGCTCCAAAAATAGGTATTAATTAGGTAAATTTTATATAAATATAAAAGAATTTTATTTAGGAATATTAGCATAATTATGGGGGATTTTAGGGGAATTTTCGAAATAGAAGGGAATTTTTGAAAATAAGAAAAAGGGGTTTAAATAAAATAAAAATAAAATAAAAATAAAGGTGCATGGGCCAAGGATTGAACCTTGGACCTCTTGTACAACCATGAATGCTTTAACCAACTCACCTAGCAAGGAATTCTTATGAGGAAAGGAAGTGGATGATGGTTAAGTAGTAGAAGAAGATGAAGGGCCATGGAAAACTCTTCATTTGCCTCTTTAAAGGAGCTATAAAGAGGGGGTTTGGGGGGTTACTTCTCTTCATCATCAAGTGCATTTTCTCCCCTCCTCCCTCCTCATTCTAGCCGAAACTCTAAGGAAGAGTTCCCCCTTGGAAAAAGCTTCCACCAAGGCTCCATCACCCAAGATCTAAAGTTCTTACAAGGATTCAAGGACTAGGTGTGGTCAAGAGACATCAAGTCTTCTTCCTTCTCTCCATCCAAGGTCTAAAAATTTAGAAACCCCAAGGTAAGACTCCCTCACCTGTGGTATAATAGTTATCTATGATTTCCATGATTTTTAGTATGGGTTAGTTTTTGGATGTGATGTTGAAAGGAAAGAAAAACCAAGGTCCTTAAGTTTATGGATTTCGGCCAGCATGATTTAAATGTCTATAAATATGTTAAAAATCATGATAATGTTATTTGATGTTCCCTTATGATGTGTAGAGGTTAAGTATAATTTTTGGGAATTTTTGGAGTACCTAGGACACTCTAGGGATTCGGCCAACATGAAAGGGACAAAACCAAGGTCCCTATGTTTATAGGTTTCGGCCAGCATGATTTAAATGTCTATAAATATGTTAAAAATCATGGTAATGTTATTCTATGTTCCCTTATGATGTGTAGACGTAAATATAATTTTTAGGAATTTTTGGAGTACCCTAGGACACTCTAGGGATTCGGCCAACATGAAAGGGACAAAACCAAGGTCCCTATGTTTATAGGTTTCGGCCAGCATGATTTAAATGTCTATAAATATGTTAAAAATCATGATAATGTTATTTAATGTTCCCTTATGATGTGTAGACGTTAAGTATAATTTTTGGGAATTTTTGGAGTACCCTAGGACACTCTAGGGATTCGGCCAACATGAAAGGGACAAAACCAAGGTCCCTATGTTTATAGGTTTCGGCCAGCATGATTTAAATGTCTATAAATATGTTAAAAATCATGATAATGTTATTTGATGTTTCCTTATGATGTTTAGAAGTTAAGTATAATTTTTGGGGTACCCTAGAGTACCCTAGGATTTCGGCCAATATGAAGGACCCATGTGTAAGGTGGGTTTTAAACCCTAAGTATATGTTTTTATGTTTTATCATGATATAAGGGAGACGAAGGGTGTTTATGTGAATGTTTCACATGGGCTAGATACCCTATAGGTTTCGGCCAAGTACCCTATTAGGGTGGAAAGCTAGGACTTATTTCAAGTAAGGGTCCAATGGCCCTATGGTAAGGTATGGGTAGGGTTTAAGCAATTGAGTTGGGGTTTTAATGGAATTTCTCCATACCCCCATGGCCTTGAAGGTTCGGTCGAGAGCAAGTTTAGGGTTAAAAGATTAGGGTTGGGCTTAAGTAGGGAACCAAAGGGGTTCCTATGGCCTAGTATATGTGTACGAATTACCAAGATATATGTTTAAGTAAGATGGAAGAAGTTCTATGTTAACCAAACCTTTAGTTTGTATGTCATGAATTATAGGATAAGTCATAGATGTTTAGACATGTACCATGATTTGTGAATAATATGTAAGTACGCCAGGTCTTATGAATGATGAATGATATGCCATGAATGATGAATGATATGCCATGTTTATGAATGATATGCCATGTTTATGAAGGATATGCCATGTTTTATGAATAAGATGTAAGTATGCCATGTTTTATGAATAAGGTTAAAGTACATGCCTTTAGGGCATAATGATGATGTTAAGTATGATGAATGAATGATGATGAATGACAAGTATGATGAATGAAAAATGATGCTTATGTCTTTAAGGCATAAATATGCTAAACAGCACGGTCGATGGTTGACGGTACGACAGTCGAAAGGATCGGTAAATGGGCCGGTAGACGGGCCGAGCCGTAACAAGTATGCTATGTTAAGTATGCCATGAATGTCTCATGAATGATGAAGCATGTAAAGTATTTTATTTTATGAATGAGCTTGTACCGGACCGAAGTATGGGTCCAAGGGATGGGCACCTTAAGAACGCCCCGGTTCTGGACTACCGACTATGCTGTCCACGGTTCTGGCACTACCGAAGCTGTGCAACAGGGATGGGCACCTTAAGAACGCCTCGGTTCGGGGACTACCGACTATGTTGTCCTTACCCTAGTAGGTCGAGGCTAGCTACCTCGGATTTACTTAGGGATGCGCGCTTATGATGTATGTATGTGGTACAAGCCAGGGCCTAATGATATGATGAATATGTTTAAGCATTAAAAGTATGTTTTAAAAGGTTAAGCATCCTTATATATATATATGCATTTGCCACATGCATCCATCCATGTTATGCATTATATTATGAAAAGTATGTTTATGAAAGGTATGTTTATGAAGGTATGGTTATGCCATGATTTATTTATGTTTATGCCATGATGTAATTAGGTTTATGCCATGATGTATCTATGTTTATGCCATGATTTATCTATGTTTATGCCATGATTTATTTATGTTTATGCAATGATGTAATTAGGTTGATGCCATGATTTATTTATGTTTATGCCATGATTTCTTTATGTTTATGCCATGATGTAATTATGTTTATGCCATGATTATTGATGTTTATGCCATGATGTAATTATGTTTATGCCATGATTTATTTATATTTATGCAATGATGTAATTAGGTTTATGCCATGATTTATCTATGTTTATGCCATGATTTATTTATGTTTATGCCATGATGTAATTAGGTTTATGCCATGATTTATCTATGTTTATGCCATGATTTATTTATGTTTATGCCATGATGTAATTAGGTTTATGCCATGATTTATCTATGTTTATGGCATGATTTATTTATGTTTATGCCATGATGTAATTAGGTTTATGCCATGATTTATTTGTGTTTATGCCATGATTTATTTATGTTTATGCCATGATGTAATTATGTTTATGCCATGATTCATTTATGTTTATGCCATGATTTAATTATGTTATGCTAAGTTAGAATGCCATGATATTTTCCTAGTTTAGGATACCATGATTTAATTAAGTTTATGCTAAGTTAGAATGCCATGATCTTATTTATGCCCATGTTAAGTTTGGACCATGATTTAAGTAGGTTTGTGCTAAGATAGAATGCCATGATTTTATTTAGGTTCATGTTAAGAATGGTTGTGAGGTTATGTTTATTATGTTATGTCTATGCCAAGTATTATGCCATGCTATGGATGTTTACGATGTTGATGTCTATGCCAAGTATTATGCTATGCCATGAATGTCTTATGGTTATGTTTATGTCATGCTATGAATGTGATGAAGCTATGGCTATGTCATGATGAAAGTATGCTATGTGATGATAAGGCTTATGTTCTATGTAAAGCACTAAGTATGCTAATGTTTCATATGCTCATGATAATTGATGAATGATTTTAGTGAGTAGGAAAGAGTCTTACTAAGCCTGTATGCTTATAGTCTTATTGTCCTTATACCGCAGATCACGCAAGGGGACAGTAAGGAAGCAGCAGGAGGGCGTCAAAGAATGTGTGTGATAGTGACTTGGCCAAGAGACCATATGTTTGCTGGTCTTATGATAGAACTTTACCTTTACTATTAAGTACTTGAATATGACTCTATGACATGATGCTAAAGTATGACATGAGGCTAAGTATGACATGATGCAAAAATATGACATGATGCTAAGTATGATATGATGCTAAGTATAAAGTTAATACGTCAAGTTCCCATGTTATGATGCTAGGAATGGTAGTAAGTGCATGTAGGTGTAAGTCTAAAGGTTTCCGCTGCATTATGATGTCTACATGCCCTAAGTAAGTATGTTAACGTAACGCCGCTTTATGGAAAGAAAAAAAAACCGGGCGTTACATTATGATTATGAGATATGGCAAATGGATGTGAAAACAGCTTTCCTTAATGGAAACCTGCTTGAGGATGTATACATGATACAATTTGAAGCTTTCATATCGGTTAATAAAACCAAAGTATGCAAGCTTCGACGATCCATATATGGACTAAAGTAAGCATCCAAGAGCTGGAACATCCATTTTGATGAGACAATCAAAGAGTTTGATTTCTCAAAAAATCCTGACGAACCTTGTGTGTACAAGAAGGTTAATGGGAGTGCAGTCATATTCCTAGTGTTATATGTCGATGACATATTACTTATAGGAAACGATATATCAGTCTTACAGTCAGTTAAAATTTAGTTGTCCAAAACATTCTCCATGAAAGACCTGGGAGAAGCAACCTATATCCTTGGGTTTAGAATCTATAGAGATAGATCAAAACGATTGCTTGGTCTTTCGCAGTTTACATATATAGACCGAGTGCTAGAAAGGTTTAGAATGTCGGAATCCAAGAAAGGTTACCTTCCCATCAAGCATGGGATCAACCTTTCGAAGTCTATGTGTCCGCGCATAAAAAACGAGAGGGTTTGCATGAATAAGATTCCTTATGCATCCGCGATAGGATCTATCATGTATGCTATGTTATGTACTAGGCCCGATGTATCGTATGCTTTGAGCGTCACAAGCAGATACCAGTCTGATCCAGGAATGGATCATTGGGTGGCAGTCAAGACAATCCTCAAGTACTTAAGAAGCACTAAGGATGTGTTCCTAATATATGGAGAAGGTGATATGGTAATACGTGTGTATACAGATGACAGTTTCCAGACAGATAAGGATGACTCTAAATCTCAGTCCGGATACGTATTTATTTTGAATGGAGGTGCAATAAGTTAGAAGAGTTCCAAGCAAGACACCGTAGCGGATTCTACCACGGAAGAGGAATATATTGCAGCTTCGGAAGCAGCAAAGGAAGCAGTCTGGATCAAGAAGTTTGTCTCAGAACTTGGTGTGGTTCTAACCATTGATGAAGCAATACCGGTTTACTACGACAGCAATGGAGCTATTACACAAGCGAAGGAACCAAGGTCTCATCAGCGATCCAAACATGTGCTTCGCCGCTATCATCTGATCAGAGAGATTATAAGTAGGAATGATATACAAATTGAGAAAATTCCCACTGAAAGGAATTTAGCGGATCCTTTAACTAAGGCCTTGCCTCAAAGCAAGTTTGAGGGTCATGTTTGAGCCTGTCGTATTGGGTACCGTAGCGATTTGCATTAGGCCAAGTGGGAGTTTGTTAGTGATATGAGAGAAGTGTGCTAAGGCAATCGCCTTATGATTGTAATCATTTATTTTAATAAACGAATATTTACTATTTGAGTATACATGTTTGTGTATTTGATTGAGATCTTAAACTCATTTACTGAATGTCCGCAATATAATACACAGCATGAGAGAATTTGTGATGAATTCACAACTAGTGATTATCTCTACATGTGCAATTGTGAAGTATTGAAATTGTCCCTAGTCGATGAATTGATAAATACGGACACTATCAATTCTGTTGAGACTAGCATGGGTTATTATCTAATCAGCTGATTCTCACTGGCTGGTGACATTGAGATGTCCGGAGATAAACATGAATGCTAGTTAAGGGAACTAATTCATTGGAGTGACTGGCTGTAAAACTTCATATGGTAGTTTACATATAGATATGTGTTGGGACCGGGTGCATGTTGACATGGATGCGGGTTCGTAATTTTAAAATTAATTATGTGCAGCGGAAGATTTAGCATAAATAATTTCTCAAATTATTTAACCACACATCTAAGCATGGAATCTTATCTTGTGTAGACATGATCATATATTTAAAATTTTGCAGAAGCATAAACTAATTTACTTGTTACCTGGTGTAACTCGAAGGAAGGGACGAGATCCAACCGTAAGCGTCCCTCGGAATCTCCGCCTCTATTCTCGTCCACGCCGAGTATCTTTGGGATGACTTCGCAAAGCCACGAGTTTCGTGTTCTCGAGAATTACTAGATTTTCCAAGAACGCGACAAGAAAAACCAAGAGAGAAGTAATCTCATCGGAAAAACTCACCACCAAGGTTGGCCGGAATCACAATTCCGGCGAGAAGGAGGAAGATGACTTGCGCCCAATCCCAAGGTGATGATGGCCGGAGAGGATGATCGTCCCAACGGAAGAACTTCATCGCCTCGGTGCTTCTCCTTGTGCTCACGGCAAGAAGAAGGGAGGAGAGGGTTGTGGCCGGCCAAGAGGAAGAAGGGAGGAGAGGGAGAGAGCCCAAGCAAGAATACTTTGATTGATTTCCAAGCCTTGCCTTGGTTCCTTTATATAGTGGCCTCTCAACCGCCAAGTCTCCTTTTTCTTATGGAATAAATTTTTAAAGAAATTTATTATATAAATTTTCTATGACTTATTCCATCATGCCAAGGCTTGATTTTATATCATGGTTAAAATCATATTTTAATTCATGATAAAAATCAACCAAGTCTCTTTTTTCTTATGGAATAAATTTTCATAAGAAATTTATCATATAAATTTCTTTATATAAATTCTTCATATAAATTTCTTTATCATGGTAAATCAATCCATGATTGATTCTATAAAATAAAATAAATCAATCCATGGTTCATTTTAATTTCCATGAAAAAAATAAATTTCTTTATATAAATTTCTTTATCATGGTAAATCAATCCATGATTGATTTTATAAATTAAAATAAACCAATCCATGGTTCATTTTAATTTTCATGAAAAATAAACCAAACCTTGGTTTATATAAAAAATTTATATCATCCATAAATTTTATAAAACAAACCACAATTGGTTTATTTTATAAATTGAACCGAAACTTGGTTCTCTCCCTTTGTTGTGGTCGGCCAATCAAAGAGGGTGGGGACCCTCATTGGCCGGCCTATCCAAGCCATGCCCCAATGAATTAAACTCATTTAATTCATCTATTAAGTCTTCAAAAGACTTAGCCATTTTACGGTTTCGATGCGTCTCTGAAAAATTCAGATTCGACTTATCGTTTGGCTCAACCGATCCTAATCTCTCTTGATTGGAAAATCTAATTTTCAACTCGTTTTAAATCCCTCGGATTACTCGTAGTGTGTGTGACTAAATAGGCTTTTGATTTATGTTGGCCGTCTATAATTAACCAATTATAGAACGATCATGAGTGGCACCTAGTAGTACATCATGATCCCCAATTAATCGAAAGATCAACGGTTGACCTCAGAAACAATTCTGAAACCCTTCAGCAGCTATAATGAATCGTGCCCCATTCCCTTCACCATCTTATATCCACTTGGTTCAGGACATGGTCTATGTCTGCCAGTCCCCACTAGGCTGACTACGTCACACCTAGCCCAAGTAACGTTTTCTCGTCCTACGGATTCTAATTACTCTCATGTATCTAAGAGATTCATACTCCGAACATGTCATGCTCTAGCCAGAGGCTTCGAGTAAGAATCCGACGATAAGCCTTGGGTATACATCTCCTCGCAAGGAGTGGTGGATCCTTTGTAGGTTGTTCAAACATCTTCGGGCACTTTGGCTTATACCCAATCATCCTGGGTCTAAACCTCCTTGGAGATGCTTGCTTAAGATGTCAAAGTATAAGTCTCCATGACCAAGATGACTTGAACACCGCAAGTTAAAGGAACATTGTACTTAAGCTGCAGTAAGAACTTCACATGTAGAGATAATCACTAGTTGTGAATTCATCACAAATTCTCTCATGCTGTGAATTGTATTGCGGACATTCAGTAAATGAGTTTAAGATCTCAATCAAATACATAAACATGTATACTCAGATAGTGAATGTCATTTTTTAAAATAAATGATTACAATCATAAGGTGATTGCCTTTGGACACTTTTCTCATATCACTAACAAACTCCCACTTGGCCTAATGCCAATCGCTACGTATCCAATACCACAGGCTCTAACATGATCCTCAAACTTGCTTTGAGGCAAGGCCTTTGTTATAGGATCCGCTAAATTCCTTTCAGTGGAAATTTTCTCAATTTGTATATCATTCCTACTTATAATCTCTTTGATCAGATGATAGCGGCGAAGCACATGTTTGGATCGTTGATGAGACCTTGGTACCTTCTCTTGTGCAATAGCTCCATTGTTGTCGCAATAAACCAGTATTGCTTCATCAATGGTTGGAACCACACCAAGTTCTGAGACAAACTTCTTGATCCAGACTGCTTCCTTTGCTGCTTCCGAAACTGCAATATATTCCGCTTCCGTGGTAGAATCCGCTACGGTATCTTGCTTGGAACTCTTCCAACTTATTGCGCCTCCATTCAAAATAAATACGTATCCAGACTGAGATTTGGAGTCATCCTTATCTGTCTGGAAACTGGCATCTGTATACCCACGTATTACCATATCACCTTCTCCATATATTTGTAACACATCCTTAGTTCTTCTTAAGTACTTGAGGATTGTCTTGACAGCCGCCCAATGATCCATTCCTGGATCAGACTGGTATCTGCTTGTGACGCTCAGAGCATACGATACATCAGGCCTAGTACATAACATAGCATACATGATAGATCCTATCGCGGATGCATAAGGAATCTTATTCATGCAAATCCTCTCGTCTTCTGTGCGTGGACACATAGACTTCGAAAGGTTGATCCCATGCCTGATGGGAAGGTAACCTTTCTTGGATTCCGACATGATAAACCTTTCTAGCACTCAGTCTATATATGTAGACTGCGAAAGACCAAGCAATCATTTTGATCTATCTCTATAGATTCTAATCCCAAGGATATAGGTTGCTTCTCCCAGGTCTTTCATGGAGAAAGTTTTGGACAACCAAATTTTAACTGACTGTATAACACTAGGAATCCGACTGCACTCCCACTAACCTTCTTGTACACACAAGGTTCGTCAGGATTTTGTGAGAAATCAAACTCTTTGATTGCCTCATCAAAACGGATGTTCCAGCTCCTGGATGCTTGCTTTAGTCCATATATGGATCGTCGAAGCTTGCATACTTTGGTTTTATTGACCGATGTGAAACCTTCAGGTTGTATCATGTATACATCCTTAAGCAGGTTTCCATTAAGGAAAGTTGATTTCACATCCATTTGCCATATCTCATAATCATAATGAGCTGCTATGGCCAGGAGCATCCGAATGGATTTAAGCATAGCTACTGGCGAATAGGTTTCGTCATAATCAATTCCTTGTTTCTGACGATATCCTTTTGCCACTAATCTAGCCTTAAAGGTAACAACATTACCTTCCATGTCGGTTTTCTTCTTGAAAACCCACTTGCACCCTATGGGCTTAATCCCATCAGGTGGGTTAACCATGTCCCATACTTGATTTTTATACATGGAATCCATTTCCGACTTCATGGCTTCAAGCCATTTATCCCTTTCTGAATTTTTCAGAACATCTTCATAACTGATAGGTTCGTCATTCCTAATGAGTAACACGTCGTTCGATTCACTTATGAGAAATCTGTATCTCTCTGGAATATTGCGTGTCCTATCAGACCTACGAAGAAGTGTTGTTGTTTTAGGTTCAACTGATAGCTCATCATTATGAGTTATCGGTTGTGGGTCTAGACTAGGTGTCTCTGTAATGTCTATTGGAGTTTCTTGAACTTCTTCAAGTTCAATACTACTCCCACTGTTTTCTTGTAAAAGAAATTCTTTTTCTAGAAATACAGCATGCATTGAAAACAAACACCTTTTGTTCCAAGGGATGATAGAATTGGTAACCTTTTGTTTCCTTAGGGTATCCAATAAATAGATATTTATCAGACTTAGCATCCAATTTGTCTGATACAGTCTGCTTAACATAAGCAGGACAACCCCATATCTTTAGGTGAGATAAATGAGGTTTCTTACTATTCCACGTCTCATATGGAGTAGTAGAGACTACCTTGGTCGGGACTCTGTTTAGCAAGTAAACAGCTGTCTTAAGCGCATAGCCCCAAAAGGATTTTGGAAGAGTTGCATGATTCATCATAGATCTAACCATGTCCATCAAGGTTCGATTACGCCTCTCAGATACACCATTATGCTGTGGTGTATATGGTGGAGTCCATTGAGACAATATCCCATTGTCCCTAAGATAATCTTGAAACTCTTGACTTAAGTATTCACCACCCCGATCGGATCGAAGTATCTTAATACTTTTGCCAAGCTGTTTCTCTACTTCACTTCTGAACTCTTTGAATTTCTCAAAAGCTTCAGATTTGTGTTTCATTAAGAACACATACTCGAATCGTGAGTGATCATCGATAAAGGTAATGAAGTAGCTATAGCCTCCTTGTGCAAGAGTTTGCATTGGTCCACATACATCAGTATGTATTAGACCAAGCAATTCTCCCACTGGTTTACCTTTTTCGAAAAAGGGTAATTTGGTCATCTTGCCTTTTAAGCATGATTCTCATGTATCAAATGAACCGGGTTCAAATGATTCCAGAATTTCACATCGGTGTAATTTGGTCATGCGTTTCTTGCTTACATGGCCAAGACGACAATGCCACGTATAGGAGTCTATTTGATTATCTATTCTAGCACGTTTGTTGCTAACTTCGATATTGAAAATGTCACCAGATGAATCTAACGTGTAGATACCATTGCATAAAGTTCCGGTCCCATAAAGAACATCATTTAAAGTTATGTAATAACAATTGTTACTAAAAGTTAAATGGTAACCCTTTTCATTCAAGCATGAAATAGAAACAATGTTCTTTATTAACGAAGGAACAAAATAACAATTATCCAATTCTAAGACAAGTCCAGTAGGGAGCTTTAGCAAATATGTTCCGATGACAATAGCAGCAATATTTGCTCCATTTCCTACTCGCAAATTCGCTTCTCCCTTGACGAGTCTTCTGTTAGTGATATGAGAGAAGTGTCCTAAGGCAATCGCCTTATGATTGTAAACATTTATTTTAATAAATGATAATTTACTATTTGAGTATACATGCTTGTGTATCTGATTGGGATCTTAAACTCATCTACTGAATGCCCACAATACAACTCACAGCATAAGAGAATTTGTGATGGGATCACAACTAGTGATTATCTCTACATGTGCAATTGTGAAGTTTTGAAATTATCCCTAGTCGATGAATTGATAAAAACGGACACTATCAATTCTGTTGAGACTAGCATGAGTTATTCTCTAATCAGCTGATTCTCACTGGCTGGTGACATTGGGATGTCCGGAGATAAACATGGATGCTAGTTAAGGGAACTAGTTCATTGGAGTGACTAGCTGTAAGACTTCATATGGTTATCTATATAGATATGTCAATGAAGTTCATACTGTAGCTTAAGTGCGATGTTCCATTGACTTACGGTGTTCAAGTCATCTTGGTCATGGAGACTTATACTTTAACATCTTAAGCAAACATCTCCAAGGAGGTGTGGACCCAGGATGATTGGGTATGAGCCGAAGTGCCCGAAAATGTTTGAACAACCTACAAAGGATTCACCACTCCTTGCGAGGAGATGTATACCCAGGCCTATCGTCGGATTGTTACTCAAAACCTATGGCCAGAGTATATCATGTTTAGAGTGCGAGTCTCTTAAATACATGAGAGTAATTAGAAATCCAAAGGACGAGAAAGACACTACTTGGGCTAGGTGTGACGTAGTCAGTCTAGTGGGGACTGACACAAACAGACCATGTCCTGAACCAAGTGGGTATAAGGTGGTGAAGGGAATGGGGCACGATTCATTAGAGCTGCTGAAGGGTTTCAGAATAATTTCTTCTGAGGTCAAATCGTTGATCTTTCGATTAATTGGGGATCATGATGTACTACTAGGTGCCACTCATGATCGTTCTATAATTAGTTGATTATAGACGGCCAACATAAATCGAAAGCCTATTTAGTCACACGCACTACGAGTAATCCGAGGGATTTAAAACGAGTTGAAAATTGGATTTTTCGATCAAGAGAAATAAGTCGAATCTGAGTTAATCAGAGGCGCAATGGAAGCTAAAAATGGCTAAGTCTTTTGAAGGCTTTTTGGGCGAATTAATTGAGTTTAATTCGCGGTGGTTCGCTTTGTGATGGCCGGCCAAAGAGGGTGCTAAACCTCTTTGGTTTGGCCGGCCACCTATTAGGGAGAAAACCAATTAATTTTGGTTTTATTAATAAAATAAATCTAGCGCGATTTATTTTATAAATTATGGATAAATAAATTTGTATAAAGAAATTTATATAAATAAATTTATAGAAATTTATTCTTTTTATGGAAGTTAAAATAATCCATGAATTGGTTTATTTTAATTTTATAAAATCAATTATGAATTGATTTTTCCATAATAAGAAAGTTTATAAATTTCTTATAAAATTTATTCCACAATTTAAAGAGAAGAAGAATTTGTTTTATTATAAATTAGTTATAATAAAACTAGGCATAACGGAATAAGTCATAAGAAATTTTATAAGATAAAATTCTTATAACTAATTCCGTTAATTCCGTTAAGAGGAGACTTGGCAAGGGAGAAGCAACTATATAAGGAACCAAAGGGAAGCCTTTAGTTAGCTAATTGAAATAGAGCTAACCTCTCCCTCTCTCTATTATTCTTCTCTTCCCTTTCTCTCTTTTCCCTTAGGGCCGGCGCCCTTCACCATCCCTAGGGCTGGCGCATACCAACCCTAGGGTTGGCGCACCTACACCCAAGCGAGTTGTCGTGAGCTACCAAGAAGAGGGAGAAGCCAAACAAGAAGAAGAAGAAGCAGATCACAACTCCTCTCCTCCCGGAATAGAGATTCCGTTTCTTGTTGGTTAGTTTCCATCTTTCCTCTCTTGATCTTCTTTGTTGTGCTTTAGAGAATCTAGTAGTTCTCATTGGCACAAAACTCGTGACTTTGCGAAGTCATCCCGAAGAGAACTCGGCGTGGACGCGAATAGAGGCGAAGCTTCCAAGGGACGCTACGGTTGGATCTCGTCCCTTACTTCGAGTTACGCGAGGTACTTAGTAAATTAGTTTACTTTTTCCGCAAAGTTTTAATTTATGATTATGTCTACACACCATAAGGTTGCATGCTAGATACGTGGTTGAAATAATTTAAGAAATTATTTTATGCTAATTCTTCCGCTGCACGTAAAAATTTAAAATTTTACGAACCCGTATCCTTGTCGACATGCACCCGGTCCCAACAGTGGTATCAGAGCGAGGTTAGTGTTCGACATAATCATATAATTGTTTTGTGGAAAACTTTGTCATGATCTCAATTTCGGAAAAAATTTTCAATTATGGAAATTTTCAAATTATAATATATTTTAGATTTAGGAATTTCAATGTTTGGAAATCCTCATGAAATTTCGCAAACGTTTGAAATTTTCTAATTTCTGAAATTTTATAATAATTGTGAAAACTTCTCATCTTTGGAAACTTTCCAATTTTGGAAAATTTTGTATTTTAGAAATTTTCTAATTTTGGAAATATGTAAGTTTCCTTTGTACCAGTAACTTACAATTATTCTGAAAACCTATTTTGAAATCTCGCAATTTTGGGCACTTTCTTTTGAGAAAGTCTAAACAAATTTATGAACAGTTAATTGACAATTAAATTTGAATTAGTTTTTAAATTGACAACAAAATTCTTTATTTTGGATTGAGCCTCGGGGAGCCGTCCAATTTAAAGTTAGTTGTTGTAATTTAATTTCCCAATTTTTAATTGAAATTGTCATGTTTGATTTGGATTGAGCCTCGGGGAGCCGTCCAATTGGATTTACAACACATTACCTTTCTTTGGGTATCTGAGCCTCGGGGAGCCACCCTTAGAAAACAATTTGTTGTAATTAATTAAATCCATGAATAAAATATGTTTGAAGAGGTGATGCTCTTACATATTGTTGTCTCCAAAATTAATTAGGAAAATGGTTTCCTATAGAGTTTTCTTAAATGAGATTTTCATGAAAATAATATGTAGTTGAATTAAGAGATTTGTCTCTTAATTTAATAAGATTTGATTTAGAGAAATCAAAGTCTTGAACATATTATTTCCAAAATTAATTATGACAATTTAGGAAATTGTTTCCCAAAACAATTCCTTTAATTATGTATGAAATTGGAATTAGGAAATCCGGTTCCTAATTCAATTAATGAGACTTGATAACTTAAGTCACATACATACTTAATTAAGGAAATCGTTAGTCATGACATAATTCTATGTCATGAATGTGCTTAGAAAAGAAAGATGAGACCCAAAAACCCTTACAAAATATTAAGGCCAACACCTTCCATTAATATGGTTAGAATCGGAGTTTTGTTTCTCGTTTAGGTTGATGGACACATCCATGCCCGGCTTGAACCTCAACATATTCAAACCATGGAATTAGTTTATGAATAATATAGTTGGAGTCAGAGGTCAATCCTTAGTATTGGTTGTTGGACACATCCAAGCCTGACTAAGTGGTTGAATGAGCACCAACCATATTAAAACTATTTCTTGATTAATGGGTCAGCCTTAAGCTTGGAGCATCGATTTGTTGTGCCACAGCCAAGGTCGATGTAAAGAGAGGTGCAGTTGGGTGCTATGTATATTGTTACATACTTGTTAATGAGTTAACAACCCAATGATTTATGCAAACATTAATTAGTTGATAGCATAAAGTGATAGTTACATATATGTGATGTGTAATCGGTATAACTACCTACCTTCATAGCTAAGAATAACTTGATGGCCACAGCCATGGTTTGTTCTTATCTATGGTTGGATATCAACCAATTTGGAGATGCTCCTACAATCTCCCGAATTGATAAAAGGGGTTATTCAATTTGAAAAATAAATAGGATTTTTTAATGTATATTGATACATTCTTTATCATTCTTCTCACATAAGCTCAATTTGTATTTCTGGGATAATCACTCGATCATGTCTTCTCTAAATTTGCGTTCCATTTTGGACACTAATAAACTGACTGGGCCAAACTTCATGGACTGGCTTCGAAACCTGAGGATAGTCCTCAAGGCAGAAAAGCTTGCTTATGTCCTTGAAGATCAACTTCCCAACCGTCCTCCTGAAAATGCAACTCCAGACCAGTTTCTTGAGTTGCTCAACCTGCTGAAGACTGTAGAGCCTTCTGTGAAGCAGGATCAGAAGACGATACTGTTAGTTGGTTCCTCGAAGAAAGGTTCTAAGAGGAAGGCCAAAGAACAGAATAAGGGAAAGAAGAAAAAGGCCAAAAAGACTGAAAAGACCCCAAAAGGCACTCGCCATCACTGTGGCAAGGAGGGTCAATGGCGAAGAAACTGCAACGTTTATCTTGAGTCGTTGAAGAATAAGGCATCCGATGCCCCATCCTCTTCAGGTATCTTCGTTATTCAATGTCACTCTATTTCCTCAAATACCTGGGTACTTGATACTGGGTGTAGCTCACATATATGTAATGACATACTGGGGCTAAGGAATAGAAGAAGACTCGTCAAAGGAGAAGCGAATTTGCGAGTTGGAAATGGAGCAAAGATTGCTGCTGTTGCCATCAGAACATTTTTGCTTAAGCTCCCCACTGGACGTGTCTTAGAATTGGATAATTGTTATTTTGTTCCTTCGTTAATAAAGAACATTGTATCTATTTCATGTTTGAATGAAAAGGGTTATCATTTAAATTTTAGTAACAATTGTTGTTACATAACTTTAAATGGCGTTCTTTATGGGAATGGAACATTGTGCAATGATATCTACACGTTAGATTTATCCAGTGACGTTTTCAATATCGAAGTTAGCAATAAACGTGCTAGAATAGATAATCTAATAGACTCCTACAGGTGGCATTGTCGTCTTGGCCATGTAAGTAAGAAACGCATGATCGAATTACACCGATGTGGAATTTTGGAATCATTTGAACCCGGTTCATTTGATACATGCGAATCATGCTTAAAAGGCAAGATGACCAAATTACCCTTTTCCGGAAAAGGTAATCCAGTGGGAGAATTGCTTGGTCTAATACATACTGATGTATATGGACCAATGTCAACTCTTGCACAAGGAGGCTATAGCTACTTCATCACCTTTATCGATGATCACTCACGATTCGGGTACGTGTTCTGGATGAAACACAAATCTGAAGCCTTTGAGAAATTCAAAGAGTTCAGAAATGAAGTAGAGAAACAGCTTGGCAAAAGTATTAAGATACTTCGATCCGATCGGGGTGGTGAATACTTGAGTCAAGAGTTTCAAGATTATCTTAGGGACAATGGGATATTGTCCCAATGGACTCCGCCGTATACACCACAGCATAATGGTGTATCTGAGAGGCGCAACCGAACCTTGATGGACATGGTTAGGTCTATGATGAATCATGCAACTCTTCCAAAATCCTTTTGGGGCTATGCACTTAAGACAGCTGTTTACTTGCTAAACAGAGTCCCGACCAAGGTAGTCTCCACTACTCCATATGAGACATGGAATAGTAAGAAACCACACTTAACTCACCTTAAGATATGGGGTTGTCCGGCTTATGTGAAGCGGACTGTATCAGACAAATTGGATACTAAGTCTGATAAATGTCTATTTATTGGATACCCTAAGGAAACGAAGAGTTACCAATTCTATCATCCCTTGGAACAAAACGTGTTTGTTTCAAGGCATGCTGTATTTCTGGAAAAAGAATTTCTTTTACAAGAAAATAGTGGGAGTGGCATTGAACTTGATGAAATTCAAGAAACTCCAATAGACATTACAGAGACACCTAGTCTAGACCCACAACCAATATCTCATCATGACGAACCTATCAGTTATGAAGATGTTCTGAAATGTTCCGAAAGGGACAAATGGCTTGAGGCCATGAAGTCGGAAATGGATTCCATGTACGAAAACCATGTATGGGACTTGGTTAACCCACCTGAAGGGATTAAGCCCATAGGGTGCAAGTGGGTTTTCAAGAAGAAAACCGACATGGAAGGTAATGTTGTTACCTTTAAGGCTAGATTAGTGGCAAAGGCATATCGTCAGAAACAAGGAATTGATTATGACGAAACCTATTCGCCAGTAGCTATGCTTAAATCCATTCGGATGCTCCTAGCCATAGCAGCTCATTATGATTATGAGATATGGCAAATGGATGTGAAAACAGCTTTCCTTAATGGAAACCTGCTTGAGGATGTATACATGATACAACCTGAAGGTTTCACATCGGTTGACAAAACCAAAGTATGCAAGCTTCGAGGATCCATATATGGACTGAAGCAAGCATCAAGGAGCTGGAACATCCGTTTTGATGAGACAATCAAAGAGTTTGATTTCTCACAAAATCCTGACGAACCTTGTGTGTACAAGAAGGTTAGTGGGAGTGCAGTCGTATTCATAGTATTATATGTCGATGACATATTACTTATAGGAAACGATATATCAGTTTTACAGACAGTTAAAATTTGGTTGTCCAAAACTTTCTCCATGAAAGACCTGGGAGAAGCAACCTATATCCTTGGGATTAGAATCTATAGAGATAGATCAAAACGGTTGCTTGGTCTTTCGCAGTGTACATAAATAGACCGAGTGCTAAAAAGGTTTAGCATGTCGGAATCCAAGAAAGGTTACCTTCCCATCAGGCATGGGATCAACCATTCAAAGTCTGTGTGTCCGCGCACAGAAGACGAGAGGATTTGCATGATTAAGATTCCCTATGCATCCGCGATAGGATCTATCATGTATGCTATGTTATGTACAAGGCCCGATGTATCGTATGCATTGAGCGTCACAAGCAGATACCAGCCGGATCCAGGAATGGATCATTGGGCGGCTGTTAAGACAAACCTTAAGTACTTAAGAAGAACTAAGGATGTGTTCCTAATATATGGAGAAGGAGATATGGTAATACGTGGGTATACAGATGCCAGTTTCCAGACAGATAAGAATGACTCCAAATCTCAGTCTGGATACGTATTTACTTTGAATGGAGGCGTAGTAAGTTGGAAAAGTTCCAAACAAGACACCGTAGCGGATTCCACCTCGGAAGCGGAATATATCGCAGCTTCGGAAGCAGCAAAGGAAGCAGTCTGGATCAAGAAGTTCGTCTCCGAACTTGGCGTGGTTCCAACCATTGATGAAGCAGTGCCGGTTTACTGCGACAACAATGGAGCTATTGCACAAGCAAAGGAACCAATGTCTCATCAGCGATCCAAACACGTGCTTCGCCGCTATCATCTGATCAGAGAGATTATAAGTAGGAATGACATACAAATTGAGAAAATTCCCACTGAAAGGAATTTAGCGGATCCTTTAACTAAGGCCTTGCCTCAAAACAAGTTTGAGGGTCATGTTAGAGCCTGTGGTATTGGATACCGTAGCGATTCGCATTAGGCCAAGTGGGAGTTTGTTAGTGATATGAGAGAAGTGTCCTAAGGCAATCGCCTTATGATTGTAAACATTTAATTTAATAAATGATAATTCACTATTTGAGTATACATGCTTGTGTATCTGATTGGGATCTTAAACTCATCTACTGAATGTCCGCAATACAACTCACAACATAAGAGAATTTGTGATGGGATCACAACTAGTGATTATCTCTACATGTGCAATTGTGAAGTATTGAAATTATCCCTAGTCGATGAATTGATAAAAACGGACACTATCAATTCTGTTGAGACTAGCATGGGTTATTCTCTAATCAGCTGATTCTCACGGCCGGTGACATTGGGATGTCCGGAGATAAACATGGATACTAGTTAAGGGAACTAGTTCATTGGAGTGACTAGCTGTAAGACTTCATATGGTTATCTATATAGATATGACAATGAAGTTCTTACTGCAGCTTAAGTGCGATGTTCCATTGACTTACGGTGTTCAAGTCATCTTGGTAATGGAGACTTATACTTTAACATCTTAAGCAAACATCTCCAAGGAGGTGTGGACCCAGGATGATTGGGTATGAGCCGAAGTGCCCGAAAATGTTTGAACAACCTACAAAGGATTCACCACTCCTTGCGAGGAGATGTATACCCAGGCCTATCGTCGGATTGTTACTCAAAACCTCTGGCCAGAGTATATCATATTTAGAGTGCGAGTCTCTTAAATACATGAGAGTAATTAGAAATCCAAAGGACGAGAAAGACACTACTTGGGCTGGGTGTGACGTAGTCAGTCTAGTGGGGACTGACACAAACAGACCATGTCCTGAACCAAGTGGGTATAAGGTGGTGAAGGGAATGGGGCACGATTCATTAGAGCTGCTGAAGGGTTTCAGAATAATTTCTTCTGAGGTCAAACCGTTGATCTTTCGATTAATTGGGGATCATGATGTACTACTAGGTGCCACTCATGATCGTTCTATAATTAGTTGATTATAGACGGCCAACATAAATCGAAAGCCTATTTAGTCACACGCACTACGAGTAATCCGAGGGATTTAAAACGAGTTGAAAATTAGATTATTCGATCAAGAGAAATAAGTCGAATCTGAGTTAATCAGAGGCGCAATGGAAGCTAAAAATGGCTCAGTCTTTTGAAGGCTTTTTGGGCGAATTAAATGAGTTTAATTCGTAGTGGTTCGCTTTGTGATGGCCGACCAAAGAGGGTGCTAAACCTCTTTGGTTTGGCCGGCCACCTATTAGGGAGAAAACCAATTAATTTTGGTTTAATTAGTAAAATAAATCTAGCGCGATTTATTTTATAAATTATGGATAAATAAATTTGTATAAAGAAATTTATATAAATAAATTTATAGAAATTTATTCTTTTTATGGAAGTTAAAATAATCCATGAATTGGTTTATTTTAATTTTATAAAATCAATTATGAATTGCTTTATCCATAATAAGAAAGTTTATAAATTTCTTATAAAATTTATTCCATAATTTAAAGAGAAGAAGAATTTGTTTTATTATAAATTAGTTATAATAAAACTAGGCATAACGGAATAAGTCATAAGAAATTTTATAAGATAAAATTCTTTTAACTAATTTTGTTAATTCCGTTAAGAGGAGGCTTGGCAAGGGAGAAGCAACTATATAAGGAACCAAAGGGAAGCCTTTAGTTAGCTAATTGAAATAGAGCTAACCTCTCCCTCTCTCTCTATTATTCTTCTCTTCCCTTTCTCTCTTTTCCCTTAGGGCCGGCGCCCTTCACCATCCCTAGGGCCGGCGCATACCAACCCTAGGGCCGGCGCACCTACACCCAAGGGAGTTGCCGTGAGCTACCAAGAAGAGGGAGAAGCCAAACAAGAAGAAGAAGAAGCGGATCACAACTCCTCTCCTCCCGGAATAGAGATTCTGTTTCTTGTTGGTTAGTTTCCATCTTTCCTCTCTTGATCTTCTTTGTTGTGCTTTAGAGAATCTAGTAGTTCTCGTTGGTACAAAACTCGTGACTTTGTGAAGTCATCCCGAAGAGAACTCGGCGTGGACGCGAATAGAGGCGAAGCTTCCAAGGGACGCTACGGTTGGATCTCGTCCCTTACTTCGAGTTACGCGAGGTACTTAGTAAATTAGTTTCCTTTTTCCGCAAAGTTTTAATTTATGATTATGTCTACACACCATAAGGTTGCATGCTAGATACGTGGTTGAAATAATTTAAGAAATTATTTTATGCTAATTCTTCCGCTGCACGTAAAAATTTAAAATTTTACGAACCCGTATCCTTGTCGACATGCACCCGGTCCCAACATCTTCTTCTATTCCTTAGCCCCTGTATGCCATTACATATATGTGAGCTACACTCAGTATCAAGTACCCAGGCGGTTGAGGAAATAGAGTGACATTCAATAACGAAGATACCTGAAGAGGATGGGGCATCGGATGCCTTCTTCATCAAGGACTCAAGATAAATCTTGCAGTTTCTTCGCCAGTGACCCTCCTTGCCGCAGTGATGGCAAGTGCCTTTTGGTGCCTTTTCAGTCTTTTTGGCCTTAGTTAACTTATTGGTGTACAAAATGGAACGCGAATTCAGAGAAGACATGATCAGGTGATTATCCTAGAAATACAAATTGAGGTTATGTGATGAGAAGAATGCATCAATATACATTAATTAAATCCTATTTATTTTTCGAATTGAATAACCCTTTTTATCAATTCGGGAGATCGTAGGAACATCTCCAAATAGGTTGATATCCAACCATAGATAAGAACAACCATGGCTGAAGTCCATCAAGTTATTCTTAGCTGTGAAGGTAGGTAATTATACCGATTACATATTACACATATGTAACTATCACATTATGCTTTCAACTAATTGAATGTTGTCATAAATCATTGGGTTGTTAACTCATTAACAAGTATGCAACAATATACATAGCACCCAACTGCACCTCTCTTTACATCGACCTTGGCTGTGGCACAACAAATCGATGCTCCAAGCTTAAGGCTGACCCATTAATCAAGAAATAGTTTTAATATGGTTGGAGCTCATTCAACCGTTTAGTCAGGCTTGGATGTGTCCAACAACCAAAACTAAGGATTGACCTCTGACTCCAACTATATTAATCATAAACTAATTCCATGGTTTGAACATGTTGAGGTTCAAGCCGGGCATGGATGTGTCCATCAACCCAAATGAGAAACAAAACTCCGGTTTTAACCATATTAATGGAAGGTGTTGGCCTTAATATTTTGTAAGGGGTTTTGGGTCTCATCTTTTTCTTTTAAGCACATTCATGACATATAATTATGTCATGTACTAACGATTTCCTTAATAAAGTATGTATGTGACTTAATTTATCAAGTCTCATTAATTGAATTAGGAACCGGATTTCCTAATTCTAATTTCATACTTTATTCAATGAATTATTTTGGGAAACAATTTCTTAAATTTATAATCAATTTCAGAATTAATATGTTTAAGACTTTGATTTCTCTAAATCAAATCTTATTAAATTAAGAGACAGATTCCCTTAATTCAACCACATATTATTTTCATGAAAATCTTATTTAAGGAAATTAATATACTCTATAGGAAACAATTTTCCTAATATATTTTGGAGACAATAATATGTAAGAGCATCACCTCATAAATCAAATAAGGAAATTATCATTTGAGAATCACCTCAAAAATTTCCAAGATTTGATCACATATTTTATTTATGGAAAATTAATATCAATAAATAGCATAATTTGGATGGCTCCCCGAGGTTCAATCCAAAATAAGAATTTATTGATAATATAATTTAGACGGCTCCCCGAGGCTCAATCCAAATTAAATATTTGACAATTTAAATTCAATTTATGAAATTTAATTATAACAACTAACTTTAAATTGGACGGCTCCTCGAGGCTCAATCCAAAATAAAGAATTTTATAAATAATTTAATTTCCAATTATGAATTTAAATGCCAATTAATATTCCCATAATTTGTCTAAACTTTCTTGAAAGAAAGTGCCCAAAATTGCGAGCTTTCAATAAATGGAAAGTTTCCAAAAATAAAAATTTTCAGAATAATTGTAAGTTTCTGGTACAAAGAAAACTTACGTATTTCCAAGATTGGAAAATTTCCAAAATAGGAAATTTCCAAAATTGCAAAGTTTCCAAAAATGGAAGGTTTTCACAATTATCATAAAATTTCAGAAACAGGGACATTTCAAAAGTTTGCGAAATTTCATGAGGATTTCCAAACATTGAAATTCCTAAATCTAAAATTTACCATAATTGGAAAGTTTCCATAATTGGAAAATTTTCGAAAATTGAGATCATGACAAAGTTTTCCGCAAAACAATTATATGATTATGTCGAACACTAACCGGCTCTCATACCACTGTTGGGACCGGGTGCATGTTGACATGGATGCGGGTTCGTAATTTTAAAATTAATTACGTGTAGCGGAAGATTTAGCATAAATAATTTCTCAAATTATTTAACCACGCATCTAAGCAAGCAACCTTATCTTGTGTAGACATGATCATATATTTAAAATTTTGCAGAAATGTAAACAAATTTACTTGTTACCTCGCGTAACTCGAAGGAAGGGACGAGACCCAATCGTAAGCGTCCCTCGGAAGCTCCGCCTCTATTCGCGTCCACGCCGAGTATCTTCGGGATGACTTCGCAAAGCCACAAGTTTCGTGTTCTCGAGAACAACTATATTCTCCGAGAACGCGACAAGAAAAAACAAGAGAGAAGTAATCACATCGGAAAAACTCACCACCAAGGTTGGCCGGAATCACAATTCCGGCGAGAAGGAGGAAGATGACTTGCGCCCAATCCCAAGGTGATGATGGCCGGAGAGGAAGATCGTCCCAACGGAAGAACTTCGTCGCCTCGGTCCTTCTCCTTGTGCTCACGGCAAGAAGATGGGAGGAGAGGGTTGTGGCCGGCCAATAGGAAGAAGGGAGGAGAGGGAGAGAGCCCAAGCAAAAATACTTTGATTGATTTCCAAGCCTTGCCTTGGTTCCTTTATATAGTGGCCTCTCAACCGCCAAGTCTCCTTTTTCTTATGGAATAAATTTTCATAAGAAATTTATCATATAAATTTTCTATAACTTAATCCATCATGCCAAGTCTTGATTTTATATCATGGTTAAAATCATATTTTATTTCATGATAAAAATCAACCAAGTCTCTTTTTTCATATGGAATAAATTTTCATAAGAAATTTATCATATAAATTTCTTTATATAAATTTCTTTATCATGGTAAATCAATCCATGATTGATTTTATAAAATAAAATAAACCAATCCATGGTTCATTTTAATTTCCATGAAAAAAATAAATTTCTTTATATAAATTTCTTTATCATGGTAAATCAATCCATGATTGATTTTATAAAATAAAATAAACCAATCCATTGTTCATTTTAATTTCCATGAAAAATAAACCAAACCTTGGTTTATATAAAAAATTTATATCATCCATAAATTTTATAAAACAAACCACACTTGGTTTATTTTATAAATTGAACCGAACTTGGTTCTCTCCCTTTGTTGTGGACGGCCAATCAAAGAGGGTGGGGACCCTCTTTGGCTGGCCTATCCAAGCCACGCCCAAATGAATTAAACTCATTTAATTCATCCATTAAGTCTTCAAAAGACTTAGCCATTTTACGCTTCCGATGCGTCTCTGAATAATTCAGATTCGACTTATCGTTTAGCTCAACCGAACCTAATCTCTCTTGATTGGAAAATCCAATTTTCAACTCGTTTTAAATCCCTCGGATTACTCGTAGTGCGTGTGACTAAATAGGCTTTCGATTTATGTTGGCCGTCTATAATTAACCAATTATAGAACGATCATGAGTGGCACCTAGTAGTACATCATGATCCCCAATTAATCGAAAGATCAACGGTTGACCTCAGAAACAATTCTGAAACCCTTCAGCAGCTATAATGAATCGTGCCCCATTCCCTTCACCATCTTATACCCACTTGGTTCAGGACATGGTCTATGTGTGTCGGTCCCCACTAGGCTGACTACGTCACATCTAGCCCAAGTAACGTTTTCTCGTCCTACACATTCTAATTACTCTCATGTATCTAAGAGATTCATACTCCGAACATGTCATGCTCTGGCCAGAGGCTAGTCTCAACAGAATTGATAGTGTTTGTATTTATCAATGCATCAACTAGGGACAATTTCAATACTTCACAATTGCACATGTAGAGATAATCACTAGTTGTGAATTCATCACAAATTCTCTCATGTTGTAAATTGTATTGCGGACATTCAGTAAATGATCTTAAGATCTCAATCAAATACATAAACATGTATACTCAGATAGTGAATTTCATTTATTAAAATAAATGATTACAATCATAAGGCGATTGCCTTAGGACACTTTTCTCATATCACTAACATATGTCAGTGAAGTTCTTACTGCAACTTAAGTGCGATGTTTGATAGACACTATTTTATTGATTATTTGAGTTGCTAAAATCCATGTTTGACCTATGTTTTTATTGCTAAAATTGAGAAATTGCCCTAGGTTTTAGGATTTCCTCTTATTTTGGACTTAATTGCAAATTTACATATTTTTGGATTATTTGGCCACTAACTCTCTGATATATTTTTGTAGGCATGAAAGGATCATGGACCTAGGGCATACTGGGTCAAACTTGAGTTAGAAGTGGAACCGGATCGAATTATCAAGCTTACGATTAATCCGGGCCGTCCGATTCAAAAGCGGCTATATCAGAGCCATCCGGGACAATCTGAAGCAATCCGAGCTAGGGTTAGGGTTGATCAAGCACTAAGATCAAGATCTGAAGGTTTCATCCCAATCAGAGCTAAATCAACCGTTGGATCAAGCTCGGAGGGCTCTAGATCGTCCATTCAAAGATTAGGTTGATCTGGACCATCCGTTCCACATATGGAGGATCCGAGCTACCACGAGGCAGATCCTGACCCCAAATCATCATCATCAAAGTTTGGCTCAAATCAGAGCAAGATCAACCGTTGGATATCCTCCAATCAATCTGAGCCGTCCATTGCTAATGTATTTAATCAAATTTTCCGCGCAGCTAACCTTCGTCGCGTCTTCGCAGTTCTTCGCTTCCTTCTTCATCATTTCTTTAGATTTTCCTTCCAAGAAGGCGTGACCACCTCAACTTTCATTCCAGATCAAGAATTGAGTCTTTGGTGATCGTTCCTTGAAGAATTCAGCTCCATTTGTGCCGGAACAGGGATTGCATGAAGGTTTCGGCAATTCCTCAGTCCGACCACTTTCTTCTCAACCACGATCCATTTCCAAGCTGCTGAGCCATTTGTAGGGGTTCTCAGGTGAGCTCAGAAGCTTCCCAATTCATCATCGCAGCTCCACCAATTGAGATAGAGAGATTCGGATTGTAAATTCCAACCAAGAGCAGATTGGAACAGAATCGACTTTAGAAACGAATTTCCACTGATTTGCTGAGCCTAGGGGTTCAAAGCCAGCTCTTTCTTGACGACCAAGAAGTTTTTGAGCTGAGGAAGGGTTGAGGAGTAGTTTAGCTAGCTAATTTCATGTTTTCGTAGCTGTAATTTGATTTCTGCACTTGTTCTGTTTTTGCATTTTCGTACCAGCAGCTTAATTCGAAGTTTCTGAATTGTTTAGCTTAATTAGGTTTTAAATCTTCAAGTTAGTTAGTTTATGAGCTTGTTTAGATGACAATCAAATTCAATTTCAGCTAGTTTGCAGTTTAAATTCTTGCGTGCCAAATTTGAGCTTGCGTGCCACTTCATTTCCTGAATTTTCTTCAGTTTCTGATTTGTCTCCGAGTGTTTGATCTCTGAATTGTTTTCAAGCTTTTTAGTTGTTAATTTCTGCTCTAGCATTAGATAGATAGTTTGTTTAGTTAAATTAGTACTTAATTGTAGTATTTGCAATCCTATTTCTTGCGTATCAGTTTTCCATTGTGAGTATCAGTAATTTCTGCAAATTTCAGATTCGTAAGTGTAGTTGTCTGATGTGTTTCAGCTGTAGTTTGCTTTAATCTTTAAGTCTAGTTAGTTAAGTCACTTGTTAGTGAGTAGATACATTTCATTTTAGCTTGATTCCTGCTTTAAATTCTGCGCATAAACTCCATTGATGTGTGCCATCTCATGTCTGAAAATCTCACTCTGTTTTCTGCAATTTTCAGTTGAAAAGTTTCTGAATTCTTGCTAAGTGAACATTAGTTTTTTTCCAGCTTAGTTTTCTGGCATATCAATCAGTGAAATCAATTTAAGTTGTTTGTGTTTTGCGCCCAAGCCTTGTGCTGAATTTCTGAAGATAAATTCTGAATTTCTGCATTTTTCATCTCTGAATTTTCTTTGCTTCTCAAGCTCTGATTTAGCTTTCAATTCCTTTACTGAATCTTGCTTAGTTCTTTCCTAATACCCTGGTTTCCCAATCGAACCAATCAGTTTTAAAGTTTGAGCTGCAAGTTTACTAATTTCTTAAGTTTGGTGTTAATTTTTAGCACAAGAAGTCCTCTCTTGCGTGCCAACTGCCTTGGATCCACTTACATTGAATTTAACTTGTTTTTGTGGCATATGGTTGTGCTTGAATCAATAAGTTTGCATTCACTCATTTCTGAATTTTATTGGCAGTGGTTGGTTTCCAAAAACTCTTTAGCTAGTTTAGTTAAGTTGTTTGCTTGATTTCTTAAGTTCGCATGCTATTAATTGTGTTAAGCTTGTTTGTTTCCGAAAACTCCCATCAATGCTTTTCTTAATTGATTAGCATTTCTTTTGATTTGTTGAAATCAGAAAATGATTTCAAAATTTGGTAAGTGCTTAATTAGGTTTCCATTAGTTGAGCTATTTAGTGCCAATTTCTTGTTTAGTTCATGAGTTGAGTTTCTTGATTTTTCTATTGCAATTTCCTTTCAATTACAACTCAAAATCCAATTACTTGTTTGAAACCCAAAAACATAAACGACACATAAATACAAGTTCGAATCAAGCACGACAACTAGCCCCGAGAAAAATACGACCTGTGGCCCCTTTATTACATTTTCATACTTTTGATTGTAAAAGGGTTTCCAGCATTCATATACATTTAAATTTGAGACCCACCTTCGTGACAGTCCATTTGGGCCTATCAAATTTTTGGCGTCATTGCCGGGGAACGAACCCGGGTCACCCGCGTGACAGGCGGGAATACTCACCACTATTTTATTGATTATTTGAGTTGCTAAAATCCATGTTTGACCTATGTTTNCTGAATTGTTTTCAAGCTTTTTAGTTGTTAATTTCTGCTCTAGCATTAGATAGATAGTTTGTTTAGTTAAATTAGTACTTAATTGTAGTATTTGCAATCCTATTTCTTGCGTATCAGTTTTCCATTGTGAGTATCAGTAATTTCTGCAAATTTCAGATTCGTAAGTGTAGTTGTCTGATGTGTTTCAGCTGTAGTTTGCTTTAATCTTTAAGTCTAGTTAGTTAAGTCACTTGTTAGTGAGTAGATACATTTCATTTTAGCTTGATTCCTGCTTTAAATTCTGCGCATAAACTCCATTGATGTGTGCCATCTCATGTCTGAAAATCTCACTCTGTTTTCTGCAATTTTCAGTTGAAAAGTTTCTGAATTCTTGCTAAGTGAACATTAGTTTTTTTCCAGCTTAGTTTTCTGGCATATCAATCAGTGAAATCAATTTAAGTTGTTTGTGTTTTGCGCCCAAGCCTTGTGCTGAATTTCTGAAGATAAATTCTGAATTTCTGCATTTTTCACTCTGAATTTTCTTTGCTTCTCAAGCTCTGATTTAGCTTTCAATTCCTTTACTGAATCTTGCTTAGTTCTTTCCTAATACCCTGGTTTCCCAATCGAACCAATCAGTTTTAAAGTTTGAGCTGCAAGTTTACTAATTTCTTAAGTTTGGTGTTAATTTTTAGCACAAGAAGTCCTCTCTTGCGTGCCAACTGCCTTGGATCCACTTACATTGAATTTAACTTGTTTTTGTGGCATATGGTTGTGCTTGAATCAATAAGTTTGCATTCACTCATTTCTGAATTTTATTGGCAGTGGTTGGTTTCCAAAAACTCTTTAGCTAGTTTAGTTAAGTTGTTTGCTTGATTTCTTAAGTTCGCATGCTATTAATTGTGTTAAGCTTGTTTGTTTCCGAAAACTCCCATCAATGCCTTTTCTTAATTGATTAGCATTTCTTTTGATTTGTTGAAATCAGAAAATGATTTTCAAAAATTTGGTAAGTGCTTAATTAGGTTTCCATTAGTTGAGCTATTTAGTGCCAATTTCTTGTTTAGTTCATGAGTTGAGTTTCTTGATTTTTCTATTGCAATTTCCTTTTCAATTACAACTCAAAATCCAATTACTTGTTTGAAACCCAAAAACATAAACGACACATAAATACAAGTTCGAATCAAGCACGACAACTAGCCCCGAGAAAAATACGACCTGTGGCCCCTTTATTACATTTTCATACTTTTGATTGTAAAAGGGTTTCCAGCATTCATATACATTTAAATTTGAGACCCACCTTCGTGACAGTCCATTTGGGCCTATCAAATTTTTGGCGTCATTGCCGGGGAACGAACCCGGGTCACCCGCGTGACAGGCGGGAATACTCACCACTATTTTATTGATTATTTGAGTTGCTAAAATCCATGTTTGACCTATGTTTTTATTGCTAAAATTGTGAAATTGCCCTAGGTTTTAGGATTTTCTCTTATTTTGGACTTAATTGCAAATTTACATATTTTTGGATTATTTGTCCACTAATTCTCTGATATATTTTTGTAGGCATGAAAGGATCATGGACCTAGGGCATACTGGGTCAAACTTGAGTCGGAAGTGGAACCGGATCGAATTATCAAGCTTACGATTAATCCGGGTCGTCCGATTCAAAAGCGGCTAGATCTGAGCCATCCGGGACAATCTGAAGCAATCCGAGCTAGGGTTAGGGTTGATCAAGAACTATGATCAAGATCTGAAGGTTTCATCCCAATCAGAGCTAAATCAACCGTTGGATCAAGCTCGGAGGGCTCTAGATCGTCCATTCAAAGATTAGGTTGATCTGGACCATCCGTTGCACATCTGGAGGATCCGAGCTACCACGAGGCAGATCATGACCCCAGATCATCATCATCAAAGTTTGGCTCAAATCAGAGCAAGATCAGCCGTTGGATCTCCTCCAATCAATCTGAGTCGTCCATTGCTAATGTATTTAATCAAATTTTCTGCGCAGCTAACCTTCATCGCGTCTTCGCCGTTCTTCGCTTCCTTCTTCATCGTTTCTTTAGATTTTCCTTCCAAGAAGGCGTGACCACCTCAACTTTCATTCCAGATCAAGAATTGAGTCTTTGGTGATCGTTCCTTGAAGAATTCAGCTCCATTTGCGCCGGAACAGGGATTGCTTGAGGGTTTCGGCAATTCCTCAGTCCGACCACTTTCTTCTCAACCACGATCCATTTTCAAGCTGCTGAGCCATTTGTAGGGGTTCTCAGGTGAGCTCAGAAGCATCCCAATTCATCATCGCAGCTCCACCAATTGAGATAGAGAGATTCGGATTGTAAATTCCAACCAAGCGCAGATTGGAACAGAATCGACTTCAGAAATGAATTTCCACTGATTTGCTGAGCCTAGGGGTTCGAAGCCACTCTTGCTTGATGACCAAGAAGTTTTTGAGCAGAGGAAGGGTTGAGGAGTAGTTTAGCTAGCTAATTTCATGTTTTCGTAGCTGTAATTTGATTTCTGCACTTGTTCTGTTTTTGCATTTTCGTACCAGCAACTTAATTCGAAGTTTCTGAATTGTTTAGCTTAATTAGGTTTTAAATCTTCAAGTTAGTTAGTTTATGAGCTTGTTTAGATGACAATCAAATTCAATTTCAGCTAGTTTGCAGTTTAAATTCTTGCGTGCCAAATTTGAGCTTGCGTGCCACTTCATTTCCTGAATTTTCTTCAGTTTCTGATTTGTCTCCGAGTGTTTGATCTCTGAATTGTTTTCAAGCTTTTTAGTTGTTAATTTCTGCTCTAGCATTAGATAGATAGTTTGTTTAGTTAAATTAGCACTTAATTGTAGTATTTGCAATCCTATTTCTTGCGTATCAGTTTTCCATTGTGAGTATCAGTAATTTCTGCAAATTTCAGATTCGTAAGTGTAGTTGTCTGATGTGTTTCAGCTGTAGTTTGCTTTAATCTTTAAGTCTAGTTAGTTAAGTCACTTGTTAGTGAGTAGATACATTTCATTTTAGCTTGTTTCCTGCTTTAAATTCTGCGCATAAACTCCATTGATGTGTGCCATCTCATGTCTGAAAATCTCACTCTGTTTTCTGCAATTTTCAGTTGAAAAGTTTCTGAATTCTTGCTAAGTGAACATTAGTTTTTTTCCAGCTTAGTTTTCTGGCATATCAATCAGTGAAATCA
This sequence comes from Boesenbergia rotunda, assembly GCA_024364735.1. Taxonomy (NCBI): domain Eukaryota; kingdom Viridiplantae; phylum Streptophyta; class Magnoliopsida; order Zingiberales; family Zingiberaceae; genus Boesenbergia; species Boesenbergia rotunda. The sequence continues at coordinate 132,080 of JAGFNQ010003943.1, forward strand.
GTTTAAGTTGTTTGTGTTTTGCGCCCAAGCCTTGTGCTGAATTTCTGAAGATAAATTCTGAATTTCTGCATTTTTCATCTCTGAATTTTCTTTGCTTCTCAAGCTCTGATTTAGCTTTCAATTCCTTTACTGAAGCTTGCTTAGTTCTTTCCTAATACCCTGGTTTCCCAATCGAACCAATCAGTTTTAAAGTTTGAGCTGCAAGTTTACTAATTTCTTAAGTTTGGTGTTAATTTTTGGCACAAGAAGTCCTCTCTTGCGTGCCAACTGCCTTGGATCCACTTGCATTGAATTTAACTTGTTTTTGTGGCATATGATTGTGCTTGAATCAATAAGTTTGCATTCACTCATTTCTGAATTTTATTGGCAGTGGTTGGTTTCCAAAAACTCTTTAGCTAGTTTAGTTAAGTTGTTTGCTTGATTTCTTAAGTTCGCATGCTATTAATTGTGTTATGCTTGTTTATTTCCGAAAACTCCTATCACTGCCTTTTCTTAATTGATTAGCATTTCTTTTGATTTGTTGAAATCAGAAAACGGGTTTCAAAAATTTGGTAAGTGCTTAATTAGGTTTCCATTAGTTGAGCTATTTAGTGCCAATTTCTTGTTTAGTTCATGAGTTGAGTTTCTTGATTTTTCCATTGCAATTTCCTTTTCAATTACAACTCAAAATCCAATTACTTGTTTGAAACCCAAAAACATAAACAACACATAAATACAAGTTCAAATCAAACACGACAACTAGCCCCGAGAAAAATACGACCTGTGGCACCTTTACTACATTTTCATACTTTTGATTGTAAAAGGGTTTCCAGCATTCATATACATTTAAATTTGAGACCCACTTTCGTGACAGTCCATTTGGGCCTATCAATGTTCCTTTGACTTGCGGTGTTCAAGTCATCTTGGTCATGGAGACTTATACTTTGGCATCTTAAGCAAGCATCTCCAAGGAGGTGTGGACCCAGGATGATTGGGTATAAGCCGAAGTGCCCGAAGATGTTTGAACAGCCTACAAAGGATTCACCACTCCTTGCGAGGAGATGTATACCCGAGGCCTATCGTCGGATTGTTACTCGAAGCCTCTGGCCAGAGCATGACATGTTCGGAGTATGAATCTCTTAGATACATGAGAGTAATTAGAATTCGTAGGACGAGAAAACGTTACTTGGGCTAGGTGTGACGTAGTCAGCCTAGTGGGGACTGACACACATAGACCATGTCCTGAACCAAGTGGGTATAAGATGGTGAAGGGAATGGGGCACGATTCATTATAGCTGCTGAAGGGTTTCAGAATTGTTTCTGAGGTCAACCGTTGATCTTTCGATTAATTGGGGATCATGATGTACTACTAGGTGCCACTCATGGTCGTTCTATAATTGGTTAATTATAGACGGCCAACATAAATCGAAAGCCTATTTAGTCACACGCACTACGAGTAATCCGAGGGATTTAAAACGAGTTGAAAATTAGATTTTCCAATCAAGAGAGATTAGGTTTGGTTGAGCCAAACGATAAGTCGAATCTGAATTTTTCAGAGACGCATCGGAAGCGTAAAATGGCTAAGTCTTTTGAAGACTTAATAGATGAATTAAATAAGTTTAATTCATTGGGGTGTGGCTTGGATGGGCCGGCCAAAGAGGGCCTCCATCCTCTTTGCTTGGCCGACCACAACAAAGGGAGAGAACCATGTTTTTGGATCAATTTATAAAATAAACCAAGTGTGGTTTGTTTTATAATAAACCAAGGTTTGGTTTATTTCTTCATGGAAAATAAAATGAACCATGGATTGGCTTATTTTATAAAATCAATCATGGATTGATTTACCATGATAAGAAAATTTATTCCATAAGAGAGAAGAGACTTGATTGATTTTTATCATGAATTAAAATATGATTTTAACTATGATATAAAATCAAACTTGGCATGATGGAATAAGTTATTCCATATTTGAGAGGCTTGATGGTTGAGAGGCTACTATATATAAAGGACCCAAGGCAAGCCTTGAAAAATAATGGAAGAGATGAAGGCATAGGCTCTCTCCCTCTCTTTCTCTCCTTCTCTTCTCCCCTTCTTGCCGTGCGCCAACCAGCCCCAAGAAGGAGCACCAGCCGGCCGCCCCTGCCCTTTCCCTACCGACCACCACCTACTGCTAGAGAAGGAAGCTCCGGCCATCTCTTGGCCGGAAGAAGGTGCTACCGGAATTAGAGTTTGCCGCAAGGATCTTTTTGCCGCAAGCCTCTTGTTTTGCTTCGCTGGAATTTTGATTCCGGCCATCCTTTTATGGTTAGTCTTCCGACTTCTCTCTTGGTTTTTCTTGTCACGTTCTCGGAGAATCTAGTAGTTCTCGAGAACACGAAACTCGTGGCTTTGCGAAGTCATCCTGAAGATACTCAGCGTGGACGCGAATAGAGGTGGAGCTTTCAAGGGACGCTTACGGTTGTATCTCGTCTCTTCCTTCGAGTTACGCGAGGTAATACATAAATTAGTTTACGTTTCTGCAAAATTTTAAATATATGATTGATGGACCCAAAAGAGGCTGTCACGAAAGTGTGGGTCTCAAAATTTAGATATGTGTGAAATGCTGGAAACCCTTTTTGCAATCAAAGAATGAAAACGTAGTAAAGGGGCCACGGGTCGTATTTTTCCTAGGGCTAGTTGAGGTTGTTCGATTCGAGCTCGAGTTTATGCGTCGTTGATAATTTTGGGGTTCGAACAAAATCTTGGTTTGGGTTGCAATTAGAAATGGGAAAGCAATGAAAAGAAAAGCCACTTAATTAAGGGAGCTAAACAAGGAGTTGGCATTAAAGAACTCAACTAATGATGGATTTAATCAACCAATGCAAAATAGCCAGACTTGGAAAACAAATCTGAATTCGATTGTAAGGTGCACTACAGATTGAATTAAACTTCAAAAATTATCCATCAAAACTGAAATATTCACTTGACAATAAATGCAACAATTGAAAACACTTAGTACCAAAAGAGAAAAATTGATGTGCCAAGAGTTGAAACTAAATGCATGAATTGTTGATGATCAACTCAGCTTGAAAGAGATAAGCTGTCAATGACGTTATCTGCATGTATGAATGAAGAATTTAAAACCCGGTACTGAACAAAGAAAGAACAAACTTAATTTAGAAATAGAATGCAGACAATTAGAGACCATAGGCAGAATTGCAGCTAGCTGTAATGTTCAGAAACATCCTACGGTAGAAATGGATGAAGAAATTCAGATCAGCCAAATTTAAAACAAGCTGTAAAGTCTACAAGTCTGTCGATCAGGGAAAATTCAGCAAACAATGCTCTCTTGATACACAATTTCAGAAACTGATACTTGATACGCATGGAAAGAACAGAATTCAGAACATCCAAATGCAAAGCCAGCTACTTAGTTTAGCTTGATACAAAATTAGTGAGTGTTCACAGCTGCACAATTCAGAATCGAATTGAGTACAGAAATAACTGTAGAGTTTCACATGTCATGAATTGGATACAAGTCAAACAAAGCTACTGATGTGAAGTAAATGGATGTGAAGCAAACAAATAAAGTGCAAACTTCAGAAACAAATGAATGTGCAGCAATTGTAATTGGTACGCAAGATGGACTGATACGCAAATTGAAACTGAATTGCTACATGTGCAGGAAATGTAGAAATGAAAATTAGATTATAGAAATGAAGTTGATACACAATACCTGATGTGCAAAGCAAAAATCGAGTGCTATTTAGTTAGAACAAACTGCAAGGTAAACTCATAAAGTAGAACTAAAGCAAGCTTGGAACAAAATGCAGGAACTCAAAGAAAGGACTGATACTCAACTACAACTGATACACAAGCATGAAATTGCAAGCAAATGAAATTAATTGAAGTATTAACTAAACAAACTAGCTAACTAATGAAAGAACAGATTCGAACCACTAATTAAAGCAGAAACAATTCAAAACTGAAACTAAGGTAGCTGATACAAACATTCAGAAACAGAACAGATGGCAGAAATCAAAAATTACAGCTAAAAACTAAAATTGCAATAAGAAATCTAAGCCTCAATCACTCTCTAGCTCAAGTACTCCTTGTTCGTCACGCAAGGGCAAGCCTCGAACCCCTAAGCTCAACAAATCAATGGAAAAACTCAATCTGCTATCCCATCCAGCTCAGCTTGCTCAAATTTGAAATTCCCATTCGGTTTCTTCAATTCAGCTGCGTCCATGTGTGATGGTGAGTTGGGGATGATCCAAGAAATCTAGGGAACCCCTCCAGATAGCTCGGGTGGAAGGAAATGGAGCGCAACTGAGATCGGAGGCAGCAAATGGCAGAACCGAAGAAACCCTCTCTCGGCTCTGTTTCTTGGGCAATTGAGAGCTAGAAACTTCACGGATGATCTTCCCAGTGACCTAGCACTTGATCTAAACAAGCAATTGAGGGGTCACACCCCTTAGATGAAGAAAACTGGAGAAAAATTGAAGAACTGCTGAAGAACACGAAGAAACGGAGAAGACGCGACGAGGAGAAGCTGTGGCTAATTTTTGATTAAATAGTTAGCAATGGATGACCCAGATTTCGTTAACTCAATCCAATGACTGATGTTCATCCGATCTGAACCAAACATTGATGATGTTGATCAAGGGTCAGGATCTGTCTCGGTGTAGCTCGGATCCTATAGATTTGCAACGGATGGCCCAGATCAACCTAATCTTTGAATGGACAGTCTAGAACCCTCCGAGCTTGATCCAACGGTTGAACGATCTCTGATTGGGATGAAACCTTCAGATCTTGATCAGAGTGCTTGAGTAACCCTAACCCTAGCTTGGATTGCCTTAGATGGTCCCAGATGGCTCAGATCTAGCCGCTTTTGAATCGGACGACCCAGATTAATCCGAAGCTTGATAACTCGATCCGGGTCCACTTCCGACTCAAGTTTGACCCAGTATGCCCTAGGTCCATGATCCTTTCATGCCTACAAAAATAGATCAAAAATTTAGTGGTCAAATAATCCAAATGTGTACAGATTTGCAATTAAGTCCAAAATAAAAGCAAGTCCTAGAACCTAGGGTAAATTCATAATTAAGCAAGTAAAACATGGGCCAAATATAGATTTTAGCAACTAAAATAATCAACAAAATAGCACTTATCAATGATCATGTCTACACAAGATAAAATTGCATGCTTAGATGTGTGGTTAAATAATTTGAGAAATTATTTATGCTAAACCTTCCTCTGCACGTAATTAATTATAAAATTACGAACACGCATCCATGTCAATATGCACCCGCTCCCAACAATTTGACCCTGATTGTTGTTTTGGTGTTTGACACTGATTTAAGTTTGATTCAAGTTTGGTTGAATTCGGATTAAGTCCAGGTGGATCGGGAGATCACACGCTGACATGGAAAAAGTCCTAGCATGGAGGGCTAGGTGTGAAAAGTCCTAACATCGAGGGTTAGGTGGGAAAAAGTCCTAGCTTGGAGGGCTAGGTGTGAAAAAGCCCTGGCTTGGAGGGCCAGGTCCTAGCTTGGAGGGCTAGGTTGATTAAAATCCTGGCTTGAAGGGTCAGGTCCTAGCTTGGAGAGCTAGGTTGATGAAATCATGGCTTGGAGAGCTAGGTTGATGAAATCCTAGCTTGGAGGGCTAGGTTGGATGAAACCCTGGCTTGGAGGGTCAGGTCCTAGCCTGAAGGGCTAGGTTGATGAAACCCTGGCTTGGAGGGCCAAGTCCTAGCTTAGAGGGCTAGGTTGATGGAACCCTGTCTTGGAGGGCCAGGTCCTAGCTTGGAGGGCCAGGTTGAAGTCCCGGTGAGTGAAACTGGGTACGGAGTTTTAGTCCAGGGGACCAAGAATGAGTCAGAGAAGGGCTGGAAGCTCGTTCTCTTGAATTAGAGTGGAATTTGCCTTAGCTGGATTGGTCTGGTGACCGATCAGGGAAGTTGGCACGATCCTCTTGCGTGGATTGGTCTGGTGACCGATCCGGTAATGTCTGATCGGTTTGGTGACCGATCAGGGAGCATACAGTAACTTTGTTAGGCTACTGATCGTCTCCTAATCGGTTTGTTGACCGATCAGGGAGAGCTCTGGATCGGTCTGGTGAACGGTCAGGGAGAGGTCAGTGGCCTTGGGAGAAACCGTTGATCGGTTTGCTGGACCGATCAAATGTCGCGGGCACCTCTCTATAACCGATCAGGATGGAGCCTGATCGGTCAGGGAGTGCTCTGATCGGTCTGGTGACCGATCAGTAAGGTTGGCAAGAGAAAGCTAAAGGTTTGCACTCAGCTGATGGATAGGACTAGTGACCGATCCCCAGTACTCGATCAGTCAGGGTGACCGATCAAAGATGAGCTCGCAATATCACTTTCCTCACTGTGGATCGATCAGGCTAGAGCCTGATCGGATTGAACCCATCCTGATCGGTCTGGTGAACGATCAGGAGTCACTCTGATCGGTCCGGTGACCGATCAGTAGCTGACATCTTTATTTCAAAAGCAGTGTCAGATGTCTGATTGCGTTCCGATTTCATTCTGATTCTCTCTGCTATCACTGATGTAACTTTGATTTCATTTGCTAAACCTTTGATTAAGTGTGCAGATGACAGGGATGCATTCAAACACTCGAGGAGGGTCAATGGGAGTCTTTCCTTAGAGCAGGTTTGTTTGTTTCTCCTTCTCAGGTCACAACGGATGGCGTGGCCTTGCAACGGCAGGAAGCTGACGAGCTGACCTAGACTTGGCTGGAGAGTTTAGTGAGTCCAGAGGTGGTCAGGATAGCTGAGGCTGTTGCAGAGAAGCTGGTGAGCAGCTGGGAGCTGCAGGGCGTGCTTGGGACCTGGGATCAGTGAGTAGAGACTTAAGAGCTTGGTGGCTAAGAAGTCTCAACAACAACTTTGATCAGATCAGTTCTTTGGCTACAATACTTGAGTGCTTACGACAACTTTGATCCATCTCTTGAGCAAGCAACTGTGATTCTTGAGCAACCATCTGATACGAGAGCACTTTGAAGGAACAAGGAGCTTGGTGAGTCCATCAGCAAGAAGACACGAAGAGCAGGGTGTTCTTGTGTGAGATCTGTGCTGGGTGGAGCTCGGTGAGGAGTTCGCATGTGTTCTTGCTGTGCTCTGTAAGATTACTTCTTGTGTTTTATTGTACTTAATACTTTATTCATCTTCAAACGCTGTGGAGAGGTTACTCCACCGAGAAGGAGGTTACTTTCTATCCGAATTTTTCGGGGCTTGATCTGCCAACGATTAAGGGATCACCCACCTCACGGGCATGCCAAGGAGTAGGGGCAAGTTATCCCCGAACCTTGTAAATCCTCTTTGTTAGCGTTTTATGAATGTGCTTAGACTAGGGTTTAGTTTCTGCATTACTCTGCTTTGTATTTGCTTCCGCTGTGTGCTACTAACCCTAAGTGCAGAATCTACCTAAGTGAAAGCAATTTTTGGTGTCTAGCTATATTCACCCCCCCCCTCTAGCCATCTAAGCACCAACAAGAAGGGCATGCTCAATGGAGCTAATTTCCTAGACTTGTACAGAAACTTGAGGATAGTCCTCAAACAAGAACGAAAACTGTACGTCCTAGAGCAACCTCTTCTAGAAGCACCCATCGCTACCGCCACCCGTGCCGAAAAGGATGCTTACAAGAAGCATCAGGATGATGCACTTGATGTATCATGTCTTATGCTTGCCACCATGAACTCTGAGCTTCAGAAGAAACATGAGAACATGAATGCACATGATTCGGTTGAGCATCTAAAGCAACTATATCAAGGGTAAGCTAGACACGAGCGGTTTGAGGTGTCTAAAGCCCTATTTGCATGCAAGATGCAAGAAGAAACTCCTGTAGGAACTCACGTACTCAAGATGATTGGGTATGTTGAGAACCTTGAAAGACTAGGATTTTCACTGGGCCAAGAATTGGCAACAAACCTTATCCTGCAATCGTTGTCAGAAGGGTACAATCAATTTGTCATGAACTATAACATGAATGAAATTGATAAACCTTTGCCTGAGATGCTCAGCATGTTAAGAACTGCTGAACCCAATCTCACGAAATCCAAGACCAGTAATGTACTGATGGTACACGAGGGCAAAGGCAAATGGAAGCCTAAAGACAAGGGTAAGACCCAAGCCAATGGCAAGGCCAATTCTACTACATCTAAGACCAAAGGCAATGTGCCTAAGGAAGGGACCTGCTTCCATTGTGGTGAGACCGGACATTGGAAGAGGAATTGCAAACTCTACCTGGAGGAAGTAAAGAAGAAAAGAAGTGAGACTTCTGCCTCAGGTATTTTTATTATAGATGTCAATCTATCTATCTCTTCTTCTTGGGTATTAGATACCGGATGTGCATCTCACATTTGTACTAATGTGCAGGGCCTTCAAAGAGCTAGATCATTGACAAAGGGCGAAGTGGACCTACGAGTAGGCAATGGAGCAAAAGTTGCTGCTATAGCTGTAGGAACATATTCCTTGTCTTTGCCCACTGGACTTATCTTAGAACTAAAGGAGTGCTTTTATGTACCTGCATGAACTAATAACATAATTTCAGTATCTTGTTTGGATAAGAAAGACTTTTCATTTATCATAAAGGACAAATGTTGTTCTATAATGCTAAATGACATGTTCTATTATAATGCACCACTTATGAATGGACTCTATGTTCTAGATTTAGATAACTCAATCTATAACATAAATACCAAACAGTTCAAACCAAATGATTTGAACCAAATGTATCTCTGACATTGTCGCTTAGGACATATAAATGAGAGTCGCATATCCCAGCTCCATAAGGATGGATTACTGGACTCATTTGATTTTGAATCATATAAAACATGTGAATCTTGTCTTCTAGGCAAGATGACCAAGACATCATTTAGTGGACACGGCGAAAGAGCGATGGACTTATTAGGACTCATACATATTGATGTATGTGACCCTTTCAATGTCGCAGCTAGAGGAGGCTATCAATACTTCATCACTTTCACTGATGATATCAGTAGATACGGCTCTGTATATCTCATGAAACACAAGTCAGAATCCTTTAAAAAGTTCAATGAATTCAAGAGTGAAGTACAAAACCAACTTGGCAAAAGTATTAAGATGCTTCGATCAGATCGAGGTGGTGAATACCTTAGCTAAGAGTTTCGTGACCATCTAGCGGAGTGTGGGATCATATCCCAACTCACTCCACCTGGAACACCACAATGGAATGGTGTATCCGAGCGGAGAAATCGTACTCTATTAGATATGGTACGATCAATGATGAGTCAAACAGATCTTCTTACTTCCTACTGGGGATTCGCTCTAGAGACGACTTTTTTCACACTTAACCGAGCTCCATCAAAGGCCGTCATAAAGACACCATATACAATATGGACTGGGAAGAGGCCCATAATGTCTTTTATGAGGATTTGGGGTAGTGAGGCTTACGTTCGACGTCAAGTCTCAGATAAACTAGGACCCAAATCTGATAAGTGCTATTTTGTAGGATATCCCAAGGAAATAAAGGGATATTACTTTTACAATCCCACACTAGGCAAAGTGTTTGTCGCTAGAAATGGCGTTTTTCTAGAAAAATAATTTATTTCTAGAAGAATTAGTGGGAGTAAAATCCATCTTGAAGAAGTTCAAGATATAGATAGCACTGAGGCTTTAATGTACATTGAACAGGCACCACAAGATGTTGTGGATCATGAGATTGTTGCACAAGATGTTGTGGAACAATAAGCTGTTCAAGTAGACCAACCTCTTCACAGATTTGATAGGAAATGTCATCAGCCTGAGAGATACTCATTTCTCTTGTCTAACCATGATGACGTTACTCTCATTGAGTTGAATGAGCCTACATCCTATCAAGAAGTTGTGATGAGCCCAGATTCTGAGAAATGGCTAGAAGCCATGAGGTCCGAAATGGAATCCATGTACACTAACCAAGTATGGACTTTGGTTGATCCACCAGAGGGAATTAAACCCATCGGGTGTAAGTGGGTCTTTAGAAGAAAGACTGACATGGATGGACTCATGCATACCTATAAAGGGCGATTGGTAGCTAAAGGTTTCAAGCAAATTCATGATATCGACTATGATGAAACCTTTTCACCAGTTGCGATGCTTATGTCTATTCAGATCATGCTTGCTATTGCAGCTTACCATGATTACGAGATCTGGCAGATGGATGTCAAAACCGCATTCCTAAATGGGAATCTACTCGAGGATGTGTACATGACACAACCTGAGGGTTTTGTAGATCCAGAGCATGCTGGAAAGGTATGTAAGTTGCAAACTTCCATTTATGGGCTAAAGCAAGCTTCTCGAAGCTGGAATCTTCGATTCGATGATGCAATCAAAGCGTTTGGTTTCATCAAGAATGAAGATGAACCTTGTGTCTACAAGAGGGTTAGTGGTGTTGGGACCGGGTGCATGTTGACAAGGATACGGGTTCGTAAAATTCTAAATTTTTACGTGCAGCGGAAGAATTAGCATAAAATAATTTCTCATATTATTCTAACCACGTATCTAGCATGCAACCTTATGATGTGTGGACATGATCATGAATTAAAACTTTGCGGAAAAGTAAACTAATTTACTTTGTACCTCGCGTAACTCGAAGAAAGGGACGAGATCCAACCGTAGCGTCCCTTGGAAGCTTTGCCTCTATTCGCGTCCACGCCGAGTTTTCTTCGGGATGACTTCGCAAAGTCACGAGTTTTGTGCCGACGAGAACTACTAGATTCTCGGAAGGCACAACTAGAAGAACAAGAGAAAAGAATGGAAACTAACCAACAAGAAACGGAATCAAAATTCCGGGAAGAGAGGAGTTGCGATCCGCTTCTTCTTCTTCTTGTTTGGCTCCTTCTTGGTGATGGTTGCTCACGCCAACCCTTGGAAGGGTGAGGGTGCGCCGGCCCTAGGTTGGACTTGGGGCGCCGGCCCTAAGATGCTCAAGGGGCACCGGCCCTAGGTGGGAAGGAGAAGGAGAGGAAGAGAATAAGAGAGAGAGAGGGAGAGGGTTAATCTCTTGATTACTCTATCGATCGGAATTCAATGCTAGCCTTGGTTCCTTTATATAGTAACCTTTCCCTTGCCAAGTCTCCCTCTTAACGGATTTTTCATAAGAAATTTATCCTATAAATTCTATTATTAATTATTCCGTTTAAGCCAAGTTTTATTATAACTAACTTTATAATAAAACAAATACCTTCTCTCCTTTTATTATGGAATAAATTTTATAAGAAATTTATAAATTTTCTTATTATGGAAAAATCAATTCATAATTGATTTTATAAAATTAAAATAAACCATTCCATGGATCATTTTAATTTCCATAAAAAGGGAATAAATTTCTATAAATTTATTTCTATAAATTTCTTTATACAAATTTATTTATCCATAATTTATAAAACAAATCGCGCTAGATTTATTTTATTAATTAAACCAAATAAATTGGTTTTCTCCCCTTTTAATGGCCGGCCAAAACAAAGGGGTTTGGCACCCTCTTTGGCCGGCCAAACCGAGCCGAACTGATCGCGAATTAAACTCATATAATTCGCCCAATAAGCCTTCAAAAGACTTAGCCATTTTTAGTTTTCGTTGCGCCTCTGATTAACTCAGATTCGACTTATTTCTCTTGATTGAAAAATCCAATTTTCAACTCGTTTTAAATCCCTCGGATTACTCGTAGTGCGTGTGACTAAATAGGCTTTCGATTTATGTTGGTCGTCTATAATCAACTAATTATAGAACGATCATGAGTGGCACCTAGTAGTACATCATGACCCCTAATTAATCGAAAGATCAACGGTTTGACCTCAGAAGTAATTCTGAAACCCTTCAGCAGCTCTAATGAATCGTGCCCCATTCCCTTCACCATCTTATACCCACTTGGTTCAGGACATGGTCTGTTTGTGTTAGCCCCCACTAGACTGACTACGCCACACCTAGCCCAAGTAGTGTCTTTCTCGTCCTTTGGATTTCTAATTACTCTCATGTATTTAAGAGACTCTCACTCTAAACATGATATGCTCTTGCCAGAGGCTTTGAGTAACAATCCGACGATAGGCCTGGGTATACATCTCCTCGCAAGGAGTGGTGAATCCTTTGTAGGTTGTTCAAACATCTTCGGGCACTTCGGCTTATACCCAATCATCCTGGGTCCACACCTCCTTGGAGATGCTTGCTTAAGATGTTAAAGTATAAGTCTCCATGACCAAGATGACTTGAACACCGCAAGTCAAAGGAACATCGCACTTAAGCTGCAGTAAGAACTTCATTGACATATCTATATAGATAACCATATGAAGTCTTACAGCTAGTCACTCCAATGAACTAGTTCCCTTAACTAGCATCCATGTTTATCTCCGGACATCCCAATGTCACCAGCCAGTGAGAATCAGCTGATTAGAGAATAACCCATGCTAGTCTCAACAGAATTGATAGTGTCCGTTCTTATCAATTCATCGACTAGGGATATTTTCAATACTTCACAATTGCACATTTAGAGATAATCACTAGTTGTGATCCCATCACAAATTCTCTTATGTTGTGAATTGTATTGTGGACATTCAGTAGATGAGTTTAAGATCCCAATCAAATACACAAACATGTATACTCAAATAGTGAATTATCATTTATTAAAATAAATGTTTACAATCATAAGGCGATTGCCTTAGGATACTTCTCTCATATAACTAACAAACTCCCACTTGGCCTAATGCCAATCGCTACGGTATCCAATACCACAGGCTCTAACATGACGCTCAAACTTGCTTTGAGGCAAGGCCTTAGTTAAAGGATCTGCTAAATTCCTTTCAGTGGGAATTTTCTCAATTTGTATATCATTCCTACTTATAATCTCTCTGATTAGATGATAGCGGTGAAGCACGTATTTGGATCGCTGATGAGACCTTGGTTCCTTTGCTTGTGCAATAGCTCCATTGTTGTCGCAGTAAACCGGCACTGCTTCATCAATGGTTGGAACCACGCCAAGTTCGGAGATAAACTTCTTGATCCAGACTGCTTCCTTTGCTGCTTCCGAAGCTGCGATATATTCTGCTTCCGTGGTAGAATCCGCTACGGTGTCTTATTTGGAACTTTTCCAACTTACTGCGCCTCTATTCAAAGTAAATACGTATCCAGACTGCGATTTGGAGTCATCCTTATCTGTCTGGAAACTGGCATCTGTATACCCACGTATTACCATATCTCCTTCTCCATATATTAGGAACACATCCTTAGTTCTTCTTAAGTACTTAAGGATTGTCTTGACAGCCGCCCAGTGATCCATACCTGGGTCAGATTGGTATTTACTCGTGACGCTCAGAGCATATGATACATCGGGCCTAGTACACAACATAGCATACATGATAGATCCTATTGCGGATGCATAAGGAATCTTATTCATGCAAATCCTCTCGTCTTCTGTGCACGGACACATAGACTTTGAAAGGTTGATCCCATGCCTGATGGGAAGGTAACCTTTCTTGGATTCCGACATGCTAAACCTTTTTAGCACTCGGTCTATATATGTAGACTGCGAAAGACCAAGCAACCGTTTTGATCTATCTCTATAGATTCGAATCCCAAGGATATAGGTTGCTTCTCCCAGGTCTTTCATGGAGAAAGTTTTGGACAACCAAATTTTAACTGTTTGTAAGACTGATATATCGTTTCCTATAAGTAATATGTCATCGACATATAATACTAGGAATACGACTGCACTCCCACTAACCTTCTTGTACACACAAGGTTCGTCAGGATTTTGTGAGAAATCAAACTCTTTGATTGTCTCATCAAAACGGATGTTCCAGCTCCATGATGCTTGCTTCAGTCCATATATAGATCGTCGAAGCTTGCATACTTTGGTTTTATTAACTGATGTGAAACCTTCAGGTTGTATCATGTATACATCCTCAAGCAGGTTTCCATTAAGGAAAGCTGTTTTCACATCCATTTGCCATATCTCATAATCATAATGAGCTGCTATGGCTAGGAGCATCCGAATGGATTTGAGCATAGCTACTGGCGAATAGGTTTCGTCATAATCAATTCCTTGTTTTTGACGATATCCTTTTGCCACTAATCTAGCCTTAAAGGTAACAACATTACCTTCCATGTCGGTTTTCTTCTTGAAAACCCACTTGCACCCTATGGGCTTAATCCCTTCAGGTGGGTTAACCAAGTCCCATACTTGATTTTCGTACATGGAATCCATTTCCGACTTCATGGCTTCAAGCCATTTGTCCCTTTCTGAACTTTTCAGAACATCTTCATAACTGATAGGTTCGTCATCGTTTATGAGTAACACATCATTCGATTCACTTATGAGAAATCCGTATCACTCTGGAATATTGCGTGTCCTATCAGATCTACGAAGAGGTGGTGTTGTTTTAGGTTCAACTGATAGCTCATCATTATGAGTTATTGGTTGTGGGTCTAGACTAGGTGTCTCTGTAATGTCTATTGGAGTTTCTTGAACTTCATCAAGTTCAATGCCACTCCCACTGTTTTCTTGTAAAAGGAATTCCTTTTCCAGAAATACAGCATGCCTTGAAACAAACACCTTTTGTTCCAAGGGATGATAGAATTGGTATCCCTTCGTTTCCTTAGGATATCCAATGAATAGACATTTATCAGACTTAACATCCAATTTGTCTGATACAGTCCGCTTCACATAAGCAGGACAACCCCATATCTTAAGGTGAGTTAAGTGAAGTTTCTTACTATTCCATGTCTCATATGGAGTAGTAGAGACTACCTTGGTCGGGACTCTGTTTAGCACGTAAACAGCTGTCTTAAGTGCATAGCCCCAAAAGGATTTTGGAAGAGTTGCATGATTCATCATAGACCTAACCATGTCCATCAAGGTTCGGTTGCGCCTCTCAGATACACCATTATGCTGTGGTGTATATGGCGGAGTCCATTGGGACAATATCCCATTGTCCCTAAGATAATCTTGAAACTCTTGACTTAAGTATTCACCACCCTGATCGGATCTAAGTATCTTAATACTTTTGCCAAGTTGTTTCTCTACTTCACTTCTGAACTCTTTGAATTTCTCAAAGGCTTCAGATTTGTGTTTCATCAAGAACACATAACCGAATCGTGAGTGATCATCGATAAAGGTGATGAAGTAGCTATAGCCTCCTTGTGCAAGAGTTGACATTGGTCCACATACATCAGTGTGTATAAGACCAAGCAATTCTCCCACTGGATTACCTTTTTCGGAAAAGGGTAATTTGGTCATCTTGCCTTTTAAGCATGATTCGCATGTATCAAATGAACCGAGTTCAAATGATTCCAAAATTCCACATCGGTGTAATTCGGACATGCGTTTCTTACTTACATGGCCAAGACGACAATGCCAAGTGTAGGAGTCTATTCGATTATCTATTCGAGCACGTTTGTTGCTTACTCCGATATTGAAAACGTCACCGGATAAATCTAACATGTAGATATCATTGCACAAAGTTCCATTCCCATAAAGAACGCCATTTAAAGTTATGTAACAACAATTGTTACTAAAAGTTAAATGATAACCTTTTTCATTCAAACATGAAATAGATACAATGTTCTTTATTAACGAAGAAACAAAATAACAATTATCCAATTCTAAGACACGTCCAGTGGGGAGCTTTAGCAAATATGTTCCGATGGCAACAGCAGCAATCTTTGCTCCATTTGCAACTCGCAAATTCGCTTCTCCTTTGACGAGTCTTCTTCTATTCCTTAGCCCCTGTATGTCATTACATATATGTGAGCTACACCCAGTATCAAGTACCTAGGTATTTGAGGAAATAGAGTGACATTCAATAACGAAGATACCTGAAGAGGATGGGGCATCGGATGCCTTATTCTTCAAGGACTCAAGATAAACCTTGCAATTTCTTCGCCAGTGACCCTCCTTGCCACAATGATGGCAAGTTCCTTTTGGTTTCTTTTCAGTCTTTTTGGCCTTTTTCTTCTTCCCTTTATTCTGTTCTTTGGCCTTCCTCTTAGAACCTTTCTTTGAGGAACCAACTAATAGTACCGTCTTTTGATCCTGCTTTATAAAAGGCTCAATAGTCTTCAGCAGGTTTAGCAACTCAGGAATGGTAGTCTCCAGCTTGTTCATCCGATAGTTCATCACAAATTGTGAATAACTTTTGGGCAAACAATGCAGAATTAAGTCAGTACTTAGTTCATGATCCATTGCAAATCCGAGTGTGCTCAGTCGCTCAATGTACCCCAACATCATTAACACAAACTGCGAGGCAGAAGTGCCTTCCTTCATCTTAGTGGTGAAGAGGAGTCTGGAGACTTCGAACCTTTCGGATCTCGCCTGCTCTTCAAACAACTCATGAAGATGGAAGATGATGGTATAAGCATCCATATGCTCATGCTGCTTTTGCAGCTCAGGTATCATAGAGGCTAGCATGATGCAACTCGCAAGTTCAGAATCGGTCACATGTGTCTGATAGGCCACTAGCTGGTCTGGAGTTGCACCTTCTGGAGGATGGTTGGGAAGTTGATCTTCAAGGACATAGGCAAGCTTCTCTGCCTTGAGGACTATCCTCAGGTTTTAAAGCCAGTCCATGAAGTTTGGCCCAGTCAGTTTATTGGTGTCCAAAATAGAACCCAAATTCAGAGAAGACATGATCGAGTGATTAACCTAGAAATACAAATTGAGCTTATGTGAGAAGATGATAAAGAATGTATCAATATACATTAATTAAAAATCCTATTTATTTTCAAATTGAATAACCCTTTTTATCAATTCGGGAGATTGTAGGAGCATCTCTAAATAGGTTGATATCCAACCATAGATAAAAACAACCATGGCTGTGGCCATCAAGTTATTCTTAGCTATGAAGGTAGGTAATTGTAACACCCCGAATTTGTCAATGTAAAATCATGACAATGTATGAAAATGGTTATAATGAAATGATATGAATTTCATGCAATCACATGCTATAAAATGTTATGAATGCATGAAATATTATATGCATGAAATATTATATTCATGAAATATTATTATCATGAAATATTAGCATGAAATATTATATTTATGAATATGGAATATTAAAAATATTATGAAATAATATTTTTGGGATATTATGAAATATTCTGAATTCATACAATATTATTCATATTATGAATTTCATGATGGGCTTGGTTTATTGGGCTTGGAAATGAATGGTGCTAAAAAGAAAGTGCAAAGTGGAGGAACCAAGGATTGAACCTTGGACCTCCTAGTTGCACTCACCATGTCATAACCAATGAACCAAGCAATATTTCATGTAGAAGGAGAAAGGAACATGCTTGTTAAGTGCGTAAGAGTGAAGAGACATGCTTCTTCACAAGAGGTGTATAAATAGGATTAAGAGAAGGAAGTTAGAGGAAGTTACTTCATTTTTCTTCCTCCTTTCTTCTTCTTGCCGAGCCTAGCCCTCTTCCTTTTGCCATTTTCGAAACCAACATCCAAGGGTTCTAACCCTAGGGCAATTGCAAGGAAGGGAAGCCAAGTGTCTTTGCCTTCCACCAAGATCAAGGAATACTAAGGAGAAGTTTTGGAAGAAAAGGATCTTCGCATACCCTCCAAGTGTAGGGTACCCTACGATTTAAAGAAGGTTAAAATCCAGCGCTAGGATGTAAGTATCCTCTCGCCTGTGGCATAATTGTTATCGAATGTATGTTAGATTCATTCTTTTGAAAATTCACAAGAACTTCCCTAGTGGAAGTTTCGGCCAACTCTTGTAAGGGGTCCAAGAGAAGGTTTTGATCCAACTTTGATGCATGGGAAGACCTTAAGACTTAGGGTATACATGTAGATGGATTTTCTTCATGGTGTCAAGAACAAAAACTAGGGTTTTGTCCTTTAAGGGGTTTCGGCCACACCCTAAGGAATGAGTGAGGGAATTTTTCAATACATGAAAACAACCCTTAAGACCTAGGGTATACTCATATGTGATGTTTCCAAATTTTTGGAAGGACAAAATTAGGGTTTGATACCCTACAAGGTTTTGGCCAAACCCTTGTAATTTAGGGTTAGTGGATGCTAACCCCACTTGAGGCTTAAACCATGGTTCAATTGTTAGCATGAAGTGTACTTGAGGTGTTTGTAGAAATGCTTGAATGAATGCTTTAATTGGATGAAAAAAAAAGAAATTCCCTTACATGTGACTTTCGGCCAACCCTAGTCCTAGGGTTGGGAAGTACTTGATGAAATCACGAAGCATGCTATTAATTATATGATATGAGTATAATGTATGTGACCTATCTTGTTAGGTATAAAAGCATGTCTTATAGCCCATGGGGCACCTTGATGATATGAACATGATGTGGTTGATAATATGCTTAAAAGGGATACTCTATTGAAACTGGGATCAAGAGCACCCGAATGCGTGGTGTGTCCCTAGGGGATCAAGAGCACCCGAATGTGTGGTGTGTCCCTTGAGAAGTGATTAAAGAGTACCTTTAGGCATATACATATATGAGTAATTGCATGATAAATTACTTTACTTTGGAAAGTTGTGTACCCGACTCGGAAGGGGGTCGTTAAACAAATCCAATGAGCATGTTAAGGTCATGGCATTGGTAGGACGGAAGGGTCCTGCTCTAATTAGATTGGTGGCTCGCTACCCCAATTTATTAGGGAACGCGCATGATGACGTGGTACGACAACTGGGCCCTGGATGATGTTATGATATTTTAAAGTACTTACCATTATGGAACCTTTTTGAAAAACATTTCTCATCATGTGATCTTGTTCCGTAAAGTACTTAGAGATAAATTGATGTGATGTTTATGATGCTTTGATGAGATGCTTATGATGCTGATAATTCTATCTGATTATTGTGTACATGATATGATGTATTGATATGGATTTTGCGAGTAGGCCCGGATTCTTACTAAGCATGTTTTGCTTACTAGTTCCTGTTATTTTTCTTATGCTGCAGATAGCGGTAAGAAATACTCGAACTAAAGGAAGAGGCAGAGAGAAGGTTGGAGGATGTGTGTGGGGATGGCTCGGGAAAGAACGAAAGATTCTATCTACCTTGTTTTGTCTAGAATCTAAACTGCTTCCAATAATTGCTATTGAAATTGTATTGTTGTACTCTGAATGGGTGATGATCATGACTACTCTACTGTGATTGAGTTAGTGATATGGAACTTATGCTATGCTAGATAATACTATCATTAATGTTTAAATGTTGTAGAATGCATGCTAAGGAAAATGCTAGGTAATTACTATTTTCTGTTTCTTATGAATGCTTCCTTTGCTTGCTATGTTTCTATGTTTTATCCTGTTCAAAACCATGTTTGGTAATTTAGTCTTCAATAAGCATGCCTACTACATTTCTTGTATGTAACTGTTTTGTTTGGATATACATGCTTAACATGATATAATAATATGAATGTATGGACCCGTAACCCCACCTTTAGGGTAGATATAAGGTAGGGCGTTACAGTAATTATACCGATTACACATCACATATATGTAACTATCACTTTATGCTATCAACTAATTGAATGTTTGCATAAATCATTGGGTTGTTAACTCATTAACAAGTATGTAACAATATACATAGCACCCAACTGCACCTCTCTTTACATCGACCTTGGCTGTGGCACAACAAATCGATGCTCCAAGCTTAAGGCTGACCCATTAATCAAGAAATAGTTTTAATATGGTTGGAGCTCATTCAAACGTTTAGTCAGGCTTGGATGTGTCCAACAACCAAAACTAAGGATTGACCTCTGACTCCAACTATATTATTCATAAACTAATTCCATGGTTTGAACATGTTGAGGTTCAAGTCGGGCATGGATGTGTCCATCAACCCAAACGAGAAACAAAACTCCGATTCTAACCATATTAATGGAAGGTGTTGGCCTTAATATTTTGTAAGGGGTTTTGGGTCTCATCCTTTCCTTTTAATGCACATTCATGACATATAATTATGTCATGACTAACGATTTCCTTAATAAAGTATGTATGTGACTTAATTTATCAAGTCTCATTAATTGAATTAGGAACCGGATTTCCTAATTCTAATTTCATACTTTATTAAAGGAATTGTTTTGGGAAACAATTTCCTAAATTGTCATAATCAATTTCGGAAATAATATGTTTAAGACTTTGATTTCTCTAAATCAAATCTTATTAAATTAAGAGACATGGGTCCTTAATTCAACCACATATTATTTTCATGAAAATCTCATTTAAGAAAACTCTATAGGAAACCATTTTCCTAATTAATTTTGGAGACAACAATATGTAAGAGCATCACCTCTTAAAAAATATTTTATTCATGGATTTAATTAATTACAACAAATCGTTTTGTAAGGGTGGCTCCCCGAGGCTCAGATACCCAAAGAAAAGTAATTTGTCGTAAATCCAATTTGGTCCGCTTCGGAAGCGTAACCAAATCAAACATGACAATTTCATTTAAAATCGGGAAATTAAATTACAACAACTAACTTTAAATTGGACGGCTCCCCGAGGCTCAATCCAAAATAAAGAATTTTGTTGTCAATTTAAAAACCAATTCAAATTTAATTGTCAATTAATTGTCCAAAAATTTGTCTAGACTTTCTTGAAAGTAAGTGCCCAAAATTACGAGATTTCATAATAGGTTTTCAGAAAAATTGTAAGTTTCTGGTACAAAGAAAACTTACATATTTCCAAAATTGGAAAATTTCTAAAATAGAAAAATTTTCAAAATTGGAAAGTTTCCAAAGATGGGAAGTTTTCACAATTATTATAAAATTTCAGAAACTAGAAAATTTCAAAAGTTTGCGAAATTTCATGAGGATTTCCAAACTTAGAAATTCCTAAATCTAAAATTTATTATAATTGGAAAGTTTCCATAATTGAAATTTTTTTCCAAAATTGAGATTATGATAAAGTTTTCCACAAAACAACTATATGATTTGTCGAACACTAACCGGCTCTGATACCACTGTTGGGACCGGGTGCATGTTGACAAGGATACGGGTTTGTAAAATTCTAAATTTTTACGTGCAGCGGAAGAATTAGCATAAAATAATTTCTCAAATTATTCTAACCACGTATCTAGCATGCAACCTTATGATGTGTGGACATGATCATGAATTAAAACTTTGCGGAAAAGTAAACTAATTTACTTTGTACCTCGCGTAACTCGAAGAAAAGGACGAGATCCAACCGTAGCGTCCCTTGGAAGCTTCGCCTCTATTCGCGTCCACGCCGAGTTCTCTTCGGGATGACTTCGCAAAGTCACGAGTTTTGTGCCGACGAGAACTACTAGATTCTAGGAAGGCACAACTAGAAGAACAAGAGAAAAGAATGGAAACTAATCAACAAGAAACGGAATAAAAATTCCGGGAAGAGAGGAGTTGCGATCCGCTTCTTCTTCTTCTTGTTTGGCTCCTTCTTGGTGATGGTTGCTCATGCCAACCCTTGGAAGGGTGAGGGTGCACCGGCCCTAGGTTGGACTAGGGGCGCCGGCCCTAAGATGCTCAAGGGGCGCCGGCCCTAGGTGGGAAGGAGAAGGAGAGGAAGAGAATAAGAGATAGAGAGGGAGAGGGTTAATCTCTTGATTACTCTATCGATCGGAATTCAAGGCTAGCCTTGGTTCCTTTATATAGTAACCTTTCCCTTGCAAAGTCTCCCTCTTAACGGATTTTTCATAAGAAATTTATCCTATAAATTCTCTTATTAATTATTCCGTTTAAGTCAAGTTTTATTATAACTAACTTTATAATAAAACAAATACCTTCTCTCCTTTTATTATGGAATAAATTTTATAAGAAATTTATAAATTTTTTTATTATGGAAAAATCAATTCATAATTGATTTTATAAAATTAAAATAAACCATTCCATGGATCATTTTAATTTCCATAAAAAGGGAATAAATTTCTATAAATTTATTTCTATAAATTTCTTTATACAAATTTATTTATCCATAATTTATAAAACAAATCGCGCTAGATTTATTATATTAATTAAACCAAATAAATTGGTTTTCTCCCCTTTTAATGGCCGGCCAAAACAAAGGGGTTTGGTACCCTCTTTGGCCGGCCAAACCGAGCCGAACCGATCGCGAATTAAACTCATTTAATTCGCCCAATAAGCCTTGAAAAGACTTAGCCATTTTTAGTTTCCGTTGCGCCTCTGATTAACTCAGATTCGACTTATTTCTCTTGATTGGAAAATCCAATTTTCAACTCGTTTTAAATCCCTCGGATTACTCGTAGTGCGTGTGACTAAATAGGCTTTCGATTTATGTTGGCCGTCTATAATCAACTAATTATAAAATGATCATGAGTGGCACCTAGTAGTACATCATGACCCCCAATTAATCGAAAGATCAACGGTTTGACCTCAGAAGTAATTTTGAAACCCTTCAGCAGCTCTAATGAATCGTGCCCCATTCCCTTCACCATCTTATACCCACTTGGTTCAGGACATGGTCTGTTTGTGTCAGTCCCCACTAGACTGACTACGTCACACCTAGCCTAAGTAGTGTCTTTCTCGTCCTTTGGATTTCTAATTACTCTCATGTATTTAAGAGACTCTCACTCAAAACATGATATGCTCTGGCCAGAGGCTTTGGGTAACAATCCGACGATAGGCCTGGGTATACATCTCCTCGCAAGGAGTGGTGAATCCTTTGTAGGCTGTTCAAACATCTTCGGGCACTTCGGCTTATACCCAATCATCCTAGGTCCACACCTCCTTGGAGATGCTTGCTTAAGATGTTAAAGTATAAGTCTCCATGACCAAGATGACTTGAACACCGCAAGTCAAAGGAACATCGCACTTAAACTGCAGTAAGAACTTCATTGACATATCTATATAGATAACCATATGAAGTCTTACAGCTAGTCACTCCAATGAACTAGTTCCCTTAACTAGCATCCATGTTTATCTCCGGACATCCCAATGTCACCAGCCAGTGAGAATCAACTGATTAGAGAATAACCCATGCTAGTCTCAACAGAATTGATAGTGTCCGTTCTTATTGTTGGTGCAGGAAGCACCAGATCGAACCTTGATTTGATATT
Source organism: Boesenbergia rotunda (assembly GCA_024364735.1). Classification (NCBI taxonomy): domain Eukaryota; kingdom Viridiplantae; phylum Streptophyta; class Magnoliopsida; order Zingiberales; family Zingiberaceae; genus Boesenbergia; species Boesenbergia rotunda. The sequence continues at coordinate 155,093 of JAGFNQ010003943.1, forward strand.
GGCAAAGGATTCAAAGTTAAGGGTTATTTGTTGTCTAACAATGCTGCTTGAGAGTGCAGGAAACAAAGTCCTAGCGAAGGGATGCTAGGCACCTGACGATGGGCAGTCAGGAAACCAAGTCCTGGCGAAGGGTTGCTGGGCGAAAACCAAGTCCTAGCGAAGGGATGCTAGGCACCTGACGATGGGCAGTCAGGAAACCAAGTCCTGGCGAAGGGTTGCTGGGCGAAAATCAAGTCCTAGTGAAGGGATGCTAGGCACCTGACGATGGGCTGTCAGGAACTCAAGACCTGGCGAAGGGCTGCTGGGCAAAAACCAAGTCCTGGCGAAGGGCTGCTGGGCGAAACTCATGACCTGGCGAAGGCCTGCTGGGCAAAAGTCCAACTGGAGGATCCGGTTGGCACCAGGTAAATTCTCCCGAGAGGAGTAGGTGAGGACGTGTTCCCCTTCGAGGGAACATTAGGCGTCGGTTCGACCTAGGGCTCCATTTTGGAGACCCAAAGTCAGAACCAAGACAGCCAAGGCTGTGTAAAATTAACTTATTAATTGCTGTTTTGGACTAACCCTGGATGCAGGACCGAAGGACTGTGTTTCTGCAGCTCAGAGAGCCTCAAAGGAGTGAGGCAGTAGCTGAGCAGGGCGCCCCGGATGTTTTGGGCACCCCAGAGTCAACCCAAAGTCAGCAGAGCAAGTAAACGCCCTGACAGCAGCACATTTGGGGGCGCCCCGGATGTTTCGGGCGCCCTGCGCGCATCGGGCGCCCCGCGTGTCGCGGGCACCCACTGTGCCACGCCACTGGCAGCTGCAGCAGCTCACCCTCGCGAAGAAGATGAAGCCTTGACCGGTCAACCCGGGCGCCCCGCGCGCGTCGGGCGCCCCAGTCAAATGTGATCCCGAAGAAGCAGAGATCAGCCTTGACCAGAGGGCTCGCCGGATCGAAAGCCACGTGGGGGGGGGGGGGCGCCCCGAGCATCCCGGGTGCCCCCAGCCCTATAAAAGGGACCCTCGACCCTCTTCTTCAAGAATCAATAATTGTGACTTTCATACGCTCTTCTGCTTCCACGAGACGCTCCAGAAATCTTCCAACTCGAGCTCTGACGACGTCCTGCTGCTCCAATACTCCGATCTATACCGGACGTCGGTAACGAAATATTTAATTAAGTTTACGAAGCTATTCTGTAATACTTGTGATTGTAAACTTTCTCGAACGTATAGAATTGCCCGCAGAAAACGGTCAACAACCGTGGGCCTTGGAGTAGGAGTCGACACAGGCTCCGAACCAAGTAAAACGACCGTGTTAGCATTGTTGTTGTGTCTTATTTCCGCTGCGCACTAACTCTTTTTAAATCCGAACGAATTGCGACATTCACCCCCCCCTCTCTCGCAACTCTCGATCCAACAAGTGGTATCAGAGCGGGGTAGTTCAAACTTGGTGCAACCACCAGTTTGAAAGTTTTTTCGGATTTAAGAATTTTTTTTAATTTTATCTCTTTTCTTTTTGTTAATCAACGCAACTCAATCTCGTTCGCTTTTTATTTTATATAAATAATATCTGTAGGTGGATTTAAAATATCCTTACGCCTTTTTCAATTTTGAATTTTCATCTTTTCACCATAAGTCTGAATTAATAAAACGAACAATTCTTAAAAATTTGTCATAAATTTTTTATTATTATTTTAATGTTATTTCTTGAAATTCGTGCCACTTTAATTCGAGCAATCTTTTAACTCTTATTTTTCACCATTAATCAGAATATTCATTTTCCAAAAATTTTGCCTCAAATTTTTTATTATTATTTTATTATTATTCTGCCTCGAAATTAGTGTAATTTTTTGGGCAAATTTTTTTTCTTCGTCTCCCGCACTACTAATCCAAGACCAAGTCTTGGTACATTTCGGTTAATTCTGTTGTGTGTAAGGGTTTTTAAATGGCCAATCGAGAATGGAACAGCATTCGTCCACCTCTCTTCTCCGGTGAAAACTTCAATTCTTGGAGAAGTCAAATGGAGTTCCATCTAAAGACCCATATGGACATATGGATGATCATTCAAACAGGGTTCCACCCCCTACAGAAGATGGACGATCAATTGCATGGGACAAACTGGATGAACCAACCCTCAACCAAATTGAGACTGATGCAAGAGCAACTGCAATTCTTCAATGCGGTCTAACCAATGAACAACTCAAGCTAGTCGGTTCATTTGGATGTGCTAGAGAAATTTGGGAGAAATTGATCAATCTTCATCAGGAAATTTCAGATGAAGAAGAAGATCAGGTAAGTTATCTCGCACTCTCGGTCCAAGCACAGACAGCCGAGTCAGAGTCTGAACCTGAACCTAGAGTCGAAATCGAACCAGCAGAATCAGACGACGAACTGACTGACATGGTAACCAATTTCAAATTCTTTTCTAAATTAGAATTAAATAATCAAGCTGATACTGCAATGGTCGAGGAAGGTATAACTTTTGCAGGGAAAACTCCAAGAGAACCACCAAAGAAGGAGCTTCAACCGGTACCCAAGTCCAACTCAGACACGGAATCAGAAGATGAATCTAGATCCGAGATAGCAACAATTAAGGGGGAGATTCCCAATAAGGAATCAAAAGGTAAAATTACAAATTTAAATTTTAAAAATCATATAATTTGTTACATATGCAGGGAGAGAGGGCACTACCAAACTAAGTGTCCTACTCGTAAGATTCAAACGATACCACCGACGGCAATAAAGAAACGAGCTCCAAAAGCACGAAAGAACAAGAGCCGCATCCAATGCTTCAAGTATCAGGAGTTTGGGCATTACAAAGAAGAATGCACAAATAAACGTTACAAAGATCCAGGGCAACCAACCAAAATGGGTAACTGTAATTTACATCCAAATCCACTCTTTACCTTGAATACTGATAGTTTAATTAATCTCCCTTGGTCAAATTTAGATATGGATGCATGCTTAGATAACTTAATGAAATCATGTATATTAGCAAAGTCAAAATTCAAAATGTTAAGACAAGAAAATGAGACTTTGAAAATTAAAATTGATATACAAGAAAAACTGATTAATAATTTTGCAAACTTAGAAAATCCAGAAATTTCTCCTCACTATGACATTATCTGAAGTTTTGTTTTGGCTATTCATAGGACTAGATAGCTTAAGGACTTAACCAATTACTTAAAATTTGAAAACATAGTATTGGGAGGAGGTGAGATGATAGTACGTTGGGGAAACCAACTCTAATAAGATCAAGTCTACTTGGTCTCTTTAGACTGGTGAAACCAGCCGAAGCTACCGATCCAAGACCCAAGCTAGTTAGACCAGAAAATGACCTAATTTAATTTGAAAATGAAATTTCATTAAAAGGCTTTGTCAAGGAAAGGGTGGATGATCCCATAAGGCTACGGCCAAAGAAGGCCTAGTGCCTCGCCAAGACCTGGAAGCCAATTTCTGAAATTCAAATTTAAATTATCTTATGTCAAATTCGAATCTAACACAAATTTCAAATAATTATAGAATCAAACCTGTTTTCAAAAATTCTTTTTCAAAATCACTCTTTTTCAAATTCAAATCTGTCTTCGAAATCAATTATACTTTTTCAAAAATAAACATTTTTTTATTCTTTTTCAAAGCTAAACATTTTTTTTAAAATTATTTTTACCTTCAAACCTGTCTCACAAGAACTTTTAAGGCTAACTGTTTGAAAACTCTAGATTGGGTGAGACAGGAAAATTAAGTTCAAATTAAAAATTCTTTTATGTTGTGTTTTCATTCAGAGAATAATTTCAACATAGTCAAACCATGATTAACATGGTTAAACCTTAGTCAACTGAGTCAAACATGGTCAAACCTAGTTAATGCTAAAGACCCTTCAAGCACTTAGATAAAGTTAAGACAAGTCGAATACAAGGGGAGTTCTTTTTAGATTTAGTCTCAAAACCTGATTTAGTATCATTTCAGAATAAGGCCTTCAAAAATTACTCAAAATTCTTGGTATATTACTATCTCTTTGAAAAATTATTATCATTTCAAAATATTTCTTTTCAAAAACTGTGTTATTATTATTACTTCAAATTGAGGTGTCAAAAATTTATCTCCTTGAAAGTTTCATACTCAGAAGATTATTCAAAATTATTCTTTTGTTTTTAATAAACCCTAAAGACACAGAGGAAGGTCCACTTCATGATCTACTAGGACTCCTAGGATGTGTCAAATTTAGGGGGAGTTGAAATTAAAAGAATTATAGAACATTTTCAAAATTATATGTTTTCATGAAAAGAATTTTTGAAATTTTTTTTGGTAATTATTTGTTTTGAAGTTATTAGATAATTCTTATAATTTAAATCAAACCCTAAAACTCAGAGGAAGATCGCTTGTAGTCAACAAGCTTCATAGGACTGGGTCAAGTTTAGGGGGAGATGAAATTAAAAGAATTATTGAACATTTTCAAAATTATATGTTTTCATGCACTGCAAGTTCAAAATCCTTTTGAAAACTTAAATAATTTTTCTGTCAAAATACTATTATTTTACAAAATTCTTGTGGCTTATGAAATTAATTTTATAATATTTACCTGGGTTGGAGAAAATTTTCCAGGACACTTAGGAAAATGTCCTTGTAGTCAACAAGGTTTCCTAGGATTGTGTTAGACTGGAAAAGAAACCTAGTCAAGTAAAATATTTTGTGTTCAAAATGCATAATTCTTTTCAAAAATTACTTATACTTTTCAAAGTCTAAGTCTTTCAAAATTACTTATATCTTTCAAAGTCTAAATACTTTTTAAAAGTACTTTTGTGTTTCAAATCTTAATTTATTTCAAAAGTACTTAGATTTTTCAAAAATACATAATATTATTCAAAGTACTTTTGAAGATTCAAAAGCACTTATATCTTCAAAAATACATAATATCTGTCAAAAAGTACTGCTATAATGTTTTCAAAAGTATAAATATTTTTCAAGGCAATATTGTTCTAAGTGCGTGAATTTTCTTTTAAAAGATTGGCCTACAAATATAAAATATCTTTTCAATACTTTTCCAA